>LBNU01004014.1:0-20941 GCA_014162995.1 Artemisia annua | reverse complement strand
TAAGTCGGCGAAACGACAAAATACGCAAGAAAGGCGAATGAATACTCGAAGAAATTCGTCGAAAAGAAATGAAATGAAAAGAAAAGAAAAACAAAGACACCTTCGAACAAAAATAAATCACTAATAATAAGTCTCGATTTTACCCATTTTCCCAAAATAACGTTGAAATAAAAAGGGTTTTGAAATAAATATTAGTTAGTAAAATAGTTTGAAGATTATAAAGAATTTTACAAAATTTCGGCATGACCTGCCCGTTTATAGAACATTTCCCGAGTCAACGACTCTTTATATTTAAACAACGTTTAACATTTTATAAATAATAATATGATTGGATATATCATTTATGTAGTCCATTAGTTGTTTAGGTTTATCGACCATTTGGTATTGTTCGGGTTCCAGGTACGTTAAGATCTTTAAGGGCCTAACGTACCCTACCGTCTCGTGTACTAAAGGGTCCATAAGTCCAAATAACCATAGCCGCAAATCTAATACGTCCAATACAAGTTCACAATATAACATCACAATAATAATAATACGGATCCAAGTCCGATGTCCAAATCCTCTTAACTATGTCAAATGTATTTTAGGTTTCTTAGTTTTATTATCCGTTTTATTTATTTACCGTTAAACTAAATAATAATAATGATAACCCCGAGACTAGTAACCAAATCCCGAAACAATCACAACAACAATAACGACACTCAACGCAATCAAACCCGAGTCTAAAATCAATACCAAACCAAATCCGAATCCTAACCTATTCGGCCAAAACATAAACCGAAACCAAATTCAATCCCATGTAACCTTCGGCTCAAACCAAATATCCAAATCCAAACCAAATCACCTCAACAATAACAACAACAATAATGGTCTTCTAATTCATCCAAGTATGATATTGCGGCGTATCTGTTGAGTGTGATACGGCGCATCTTCTGGGTTTCAGTAGACTTTTGACATCTTGCTCGTTTTGCTCCGTAATTAGTCCAAAATCACCAAGTTTCACCTTTTACCTGTTTTTACCTGAGAATCACTAAAGTAAACATTAAAGCACCGATTCTCATACATAATAAGGTAAAACAAGTTAAATAAATAGGATAAATGATGCTAATAAAATTTACTTATTTGAGTTCATCAGTCATGTAACAATTTGAGAAATTCCCCATTTACACCAAACTTGCGGTTCCCTTCGTACCATTGTTTGGCAATCTTGGTACTACTGTTAGCAGGCGTAATATCTCTTGTTGTCAGCATTGTTGTTTCAAGTGCTTCCTGAAATTAGTACAAAAACTATCAGTAGGATTTGTTCAAGAAAGCATAACGTTAGGAAACTATTAATGAAAACGGAATACGAAAAATAAAAGTTGCTGATATCTGCAGACGATGCGCCGTATCCTTAAAAAAGGATACGCCGTATCTTATTACGTTAAACTAAATCAGTCTTTTATTTTAGAAAATAGATACGCCGCTTTTGAATTAGAATGCGCCGTACCTGTCAGATATCAAAAATCAATTATATTTATAGAAATTAAATGCGCCGTATTAGCAGAAGCTAATGCGCCATATTTTCGTTACGTTTCAAAATACAAGATTTTTGATTTAGTAGATGCGCCGTATCGATAAAAATCGATGTGTCGCTTCTGTTTAATAATTCGAAAACTGTTTTTAATTTAAATATTAAATACGCCTTATCTGTTAAAACAGATGCGTCGCATGGCGTTAGGGTTTCAAAAAATTCTTTATTAAAAACAGAATACGCCGTATCTTGGAGAAAGATACGTCGTACTCGAATTATTAAACGCGATGTATTTAATAAAATTAAAAGGCAATACGCCGCATCCGATAAACAGATGCGCCGTATCGTTTGTATCTGCACAGTACAACGTCAGTAGGTACAAAGAAAAGAAAATAAAATAAAAATAAAAATTACAGAAAATAAAAATCACACATAAACAGTAAATATGCAAATTATACAATGAATGCAATTTATCTAATATACAACAAGTTAGGGGTTAGTGTCTAAAAACCTAATAAAAAGAAAAACTTATTAAAATACTAATCAATTTAACAGATAATAACAATTCACTCCTCGGTAGCGGCGCCAAAAACTTGATGCGCGTGATGTGTCGTTGCGGTTTAGCAGTGTTAATGCCTACTCAAGTTTTACATTTATATTTAGCCGACTTATTAATAACACACACACTTAACGAGCAGTGTACCCGGTCAGTTTGCATATAATGGTAAGCAGAGTGTCGATCACTAAGAGTGGAACGTATTATCTAGTTATCCTAATCAGTATTTTAATATCTAAGTTAGCTTTACAGTCTAATCTAACGATAGGGGGTTTCAGCCTGAGAGACTGGCACAAATTTGGTTATTAAATTAAACACTAAATACTAATGAGAACAAATCAGCTTATAGCATACACGTACACAGATAGATAGTAGAGACAATAAGAAGACCTGTCCTGATAATTAAGCAGCTTGTCACTTGTTTTATTGCTAGTTTTATATGAAGTGTATAAAGTTAATCCACACTCGTTGGCTATTATATCGGCGAGTAAACCTTTAATGATTACTTATGAATATCCTACTCATCCAAAGACATCGGAGTGAATAGGCGAGGAAGGGGTATGGCGGCCCAACAGTGCTCAGCTAGACACAGAGGTAATCAATGCACTAATATAAGTTCTCCAAAGACATCAAACATATAAACTTTAATTGATGGGAAAGCAATTTTAAGGCGGGCATTTGATTATTGCGTACTCACAAACTACCGGCCATCAATACTGATGAATTAAAGCTTACTATTACAATAAAACAAAACTACTTAATGAATTAAATACATGCAGGACCTTCTTACAGCTCTAAGATCTTCGTTTGGGGTGTGTCTTGTGTTGCTTGTTCGTCTGAATTCGCCTCCTTAGGGTTATGGTGCACACAAAATTCGTCTAGGTCTTGGGGTATTTATAGTTTCTGTCTGAGGGTTTGATACGGTGCATGTGGTGTAAGATGCGGCGCATTGACTTAACTTCGCGTGGGGTCCAAGCTTATTATATTCTGGAATATTCGTACACCGCCTTTAGATGCGGCGTAACTTGAATCTTTATGCGGCGCATATCCTTCAGTTATCTTGGATTGTTTCTGGTAAAGTCTTGATAGTGATATGCCGTATGTCAATTGTGTGATGCGGCGTATCTGGAGTAGAACGATCTTGATCTTCTTCTTTGACCAAAGTGTCATATGCGGCGCATGGTAGAATTCCATGCGGCGCATTCTTTAAAGTCAGGCAATGGTCTTCTAATTCATCCAAGTATGATATTGCGGCGTATCTGTTGAGTGAGATACGACGCATCTTCTGGGTTTCAGTAGACTTTTGACATCTTCCTCTTTTTGCTCCGTAAATAGTCCAAAATCGCCAAGTTTCACATTTTACATGTTTTTACCTAAGAATCACTAATTAAAGTAAACATTAAAGCACCGATTCTCATACATAATAAGGTAAAACAAGTTAATTAAATAGGATAAATGATGATAATAAAATGTACTTATTTGAGTTCATCAACCACGCACTCCTCAATCTAACGGTGTAGTAGAACGTAAAAACCGGACTCTACAAGAGATGAATAGAACAATGCTTAATGAACAAAACATTCCTCAAAAGTTTTGGTGTAACGCCGTTGACACGTCAACCTACATTTTAAATCGCGTCTTAATTAGACCATTTTTGAACAAAACTTTATATGAACTATATAAAGGTAAAAAGCCTACATTAGGATATTTTAGAGTGTTTGGGAGTAAATGCTTTATTCTTAACACCAATGATTATCTCACCAAATTCAACCCAAAGTCTTATGAAGGTGTGTTTCTTGGATATTCACAAAGTAGTAAAGCTTACATTGTCTTAAATAAAGAAACCTTAAGAGTCGAGGAATCGTTGAACGTAACATTTGACGAAAGTCCACCTCCCTCTAAGACATCACCTTTGGTAGATGATGACTTAGTTGAAATTCACATAATGGAAAATCAAGAAATCCTAGATAATGACAAAGAAGAAGAACCATCAAACCAAGAAATTGTCAATGTTAAAGAATCTAAAAGTCATCCATTAGATAGTGTCATAGGAAATATTAATGAAAGAACACTAAGATCAAAAGTGCAAAATGAAAGTAACTTCTTTTGTTTCGTCTCAACCATTGAACCGAAACGAAGCTATAAAAGATGAATCATGGGTAGTATCTATGCAAGAAAAATTAAACCAATTTGTTAGAAATGATGTTTGGACATTAGTTCCTCAACCAAAAAGTCAAACAATAATTGGAACAAAATGGGTTTTTCGTAAGAAAATGGATGAAAATGGTGTAGTGTCTAGAAACAAAGCTAGGCTAGTAGCACAAGGATATAATCAACAAGAAGGCATTGACTACGATGAAACTTTTGCTCCGGTTGCTAGGCTCGAGTCAATAAGAATTTTACTTGCATATGCATGCGCACACAATTTTAAACTCTTTCAAATGGACGTCAAAAGTGCATTCTCAAACGGATTTATAAATGAAGAAGTGTATGTTGCTCAACCACCGGGCTTCATCGATTTTGAAAAACCTAATCATGTTTACAAACTTAAAAAGGCTTCATATGGACTTAAGCAAGCTCCAAAAGCAAGGTATGATCGACTTAAAACCTTCTTAGTTGACCATAAGTATACCATGGGACTAGTAGATAATACTCTCTTCACTAAGAAGAAAGGTTCACATATTATCATAGTCCAAATCTATGTTGATGTCATTATATTCGGTTCAACTTGTCAAGAGTTATGTGTCGATTTCTCAAAAATCATGCATGATGAGTTTGAAATGAGTATGATGGGAGAACTCAACTTTTTCCTAGGACTCTAAATCAAACAACTAGAAGATGGTATCCTCTTTAACCAATCAAAATATATTAAAGACATGCTTAAGAAATTTGATCTAGAAGATTCAAAACCAATCAAGACACCTATCTCCACGGAAATCAAACTAACCAAGGATGAGGAAAGTGAATCCGTAGATAGCACTAAATATAGAGGTATGATTGGAAGTCTACTTTACCTCACGGCTAGTATACCCGACATTATGTTTAGTGTTTGTCTATGTGCTCATTTTCAAGAAGATCCTAAAACAATTCACCTTGAAGCTGTAAAAAGGATCTTTAGATACATTAAGGGTACTACACACTTAGGATTATGGTATCCCAAAGGAACGGGAGTAGACACAATAGTGTATGCTGACTCGGACCATGCCGGTGACTATGTTGATAGAAAAAAGTACAAGTGGTATTTGTACTTTTATTGGACATTGTCTCACCTCATGGTTCTCTAAGAAGCAAACGGCTCTCGCTATCTCAACAACTGAAGCCGAATACGTATCGGCCAGAAAAGCATGTCAACAAGCTCTTTGGATGAAGCAAGTTGTCGACTACGGAATTCAACTTAACGATATCTCCATTCTTTGTGACAACAAAGGAGCCATAGATCTTAGCAAGAATCCAGTTCAACATGTTCGTACTAAACATATTGAAATCCGTCATAATTTCCTTCGTGACAATGTTCAAAAAGGAAACATCTCAATTGAGAAAGTTTCTTCCGAAAACAACATCGCCGACATTCTCACAAAACCTCTTAAAAGAGAACCATTTAACCTTCTTAGGCTTGGCTTAGGACTTATGGAACCTACATTGTAGTTCTGAACGTTAAAACAAAATCACAAAAATCAAAACAAATCAAAAAAAATTTCTACTCTGCTGATGCGGCGGAACCCTTCGACATAAGGGGCGGAACCCCATTTTTGGTTCCGCCGTATCCGCCGACCTGCAGAAACTTTTTCTTATTTTATATTAAACCAAACACCCCTTATCTTATACCACCACTTCAAAACTGCTACTATTCACTTCACCACTCATCCACACCAACGAAAATTTGGTCCTCTCTTCATACGCATTGCTCTCTTATCATCATTGTAAGTATTCTAAACATAATTATACTTCTGATCTGTGTCTAGGAATTCTATTTTTGCACAAATCTAAAACTTGGGGTTATGCATTAACTTGAGAAATTCATGTAGAACATTAGTGGTTAAACTAAACTAATCATGTTTCCCATAGTTAAGAATTGCATCCTAGTAAGATATTAACATGTTTACTAAAACACCCCATGTCAAATTTTTGCAAAAATTTCTCACAAATAGGACAAATATTTTTTCGTCTCATAGTGTAAATATAAAATAAAAACGTCATGTTTAAAACATCACTTGCATAATGTCTCTTGAATGCTAAACGGAATACATAACTAATATGTATTTTCGGGTATATTCAAACGAAACTACATTGACTTAGGAGCGTTTGGGTTATCTTTTATTTACAACTAAAACATGCATCATTAAAAACGTTTTAAGCATAAAAAATGAGTCAAGATAACCGCACCTCCACATTGTTTTCATATAGGCACACACTAGAACATCCACTTTATAGAAATCATTACTTGGAACTAAAAATGTGAAATTTTGTGTTTTCTAGAAATCATCATGCCTCCCGCAACTCATTATGATCATAAGGACACCATTCACTACCTACCCAAACACCATAAAACCAAAGGCCTTACCGAAACTCAAAGGGACATTTTCAAAGCCTTAGAAAAACGATATGTTCACGAAGGTAGAACCATTGACCCATCCTTCCTAACCGGAACCAATCTCCATAGGGAACTTGCCACCATCAATTTTGATTGTCTCTTAGAAATCGACGAGCCTATTTGTCCTAGGTTCATTCTAGAGTTCTATGCATCCGTCACTCTTTATACGGATGATTATGGTCACATGTCTATCAACTTCATGGCTAGTAGCAACCAATACACCTTCACTCTCAATGAATTTGCTCAAATCTTAGGAATTCCAAACTATGGTACTTGCATCTACACCGACAAGCATTTACTCTCAACCCTTGACACTCTCATGGATAGGATCCATCCTTATGACACTCCTCTTGTATCCCAGGATGTACTTTGTGAGCATCTCTTTGTTAGGACTTCCGACACTAGGAGAACCCTTACCGCAAGGACCCCTATGGTATGGAACTCAATGATCTCAAGCCTCAATTTAAGAATGAAGAAGTCCTTAGAGCCAATGTCATTAGCACCATAGGAAACCGGGATCATATCAATGTTTGCCTTTGCTATATGCTCTACTCTTGCCCGTTAGGCAACCCTTCAACTTGGCCTACTACATGGCCAAAAGGATGGCCGAAATTCCCGTGCAAGGCACAACGACAGTGCCATATGGAATGCTCTTGAAACGTCTCTTTAGGCAGATTGCTCCTGTTCCTCCGACCCTAAGAGGCCTTCGCCTAGACTACTCTCTTATTCCACACACTTTTGTACCAATTAGTGATAATAGAGTTTCCAAAGCCCAAGGGAAATGCCCTCATCCTTCCTCTTCCTCATCTTCATCATCGATGAGTGAAGAAGACGGGTTACCCAACTCTAGGCTTCCACCTCTTGAATACCTCTCACAACTTCCCAACATACCAAATGAGTCCGAGGAGTTCAAGCAAATTAAGGGGATGTTCAAATGCTTTGGAAGGTTTCTTGGCAAGCTCAAAAAGAAGATGGATCGCCAAGGAGAGCGTGTGTAGGGAGTGTTTGGCACTAGGGGTTATTTAAACAATTTGAATGTTTAACTCTATGTTTTATGGATTTATGTATTTGTAGGGATATTTGATGTTGTTTGGAACATATTTGCACTAACAATGATGCAGGAAGACGACATTTGAGATGTTGTCAAATTTTCAAATTTATGCGAATTTCACTAAGTATAGGAGCCTCGGATCAAAGGCTATCGGTAATAGTGTTTCTACATTCATTTTTTGCATTTCCTAATCAGATATACCTTAAATTTTATGTTCCAAGAGTTTTCGGAAAATTTGGATTTCGTCAAGACCCCCGTGCACCTGTTCTGTCTACTCTCAGACCATTGGCGGATATGGGGGAACCAAAAATAGTGTTCCGCCAGTGCATTTTCTGGGTAAACCCAGTTTTGGCCCAACGGACCAGACGGAACCCAAATTAGGGTTCCGCCCGTGTTGTCGTTTGGTTTCGCCAGTCATCTACAGAAAATCTTTTCAATTTTTCGAATTTCAACTTTCTCACAACTCCAAATCATCCCTTTCAGTTTAAAACTCATTTCTCATTAGTTGTTAAGTGTATTAGGATCATTCTTAACAATAAAAACCAATAGAAACCCATTTCCCGCCAAAAATCAAATTGGAAAGTCAACTACTAGATATGCTACAATCCAAGTGAAAAACGTTGAATCGTGATTGCAGTAAGTTCAACGCTGCTTTCAAACGGGCACAATGTGAGCAAAAAAGTGAGGAATGTGAAGTGGATATCCTAAAACGGGCTAACCAACTGTATCGTGACGAACACAACAACGTGCCGTTCTCGAATGACGAGGCTTGGAGGNCATTTTACGTAAACATCAAAAATAGAACGCGCCGGAGGCGGTTGATTTAACCAACGACGTCCAAAGCCAAACAAACGAGCTTTTTTGGTCATGATGAAGAACCACGACCTATTGGAAAAAAGGGCTTCGAAGAAACAAAAATCCGAGACAACAACAAGCACCGGAGGCACGAGTGGCACCGGAGGTTCCTTTTCTTTGTTCAATTTCGGCAAGGCTCTGCACGAAGAGTATCAAACAAAACGTGAAGATGCAACAAAGGCGTATCAGGCGACCGCAGAAAACCAATACACACAACAGAAGTTGAGGGAGATTGAATTTTTGTTGATCGAAACTACCGGCAAAGATCAAAACTATGTGACGTTGGTCAATATGAAAAAGGACCGAATCATCAAGAAATATGGGTTGCCTCCTCATCAAGAATGAATAATTGTGTCATATTGTGTTTTTTTAATTCCATACTTTTTTTAATGTTTTTATTAGCGTTTTTTTTTTATTTTTTAATTTTTTAATTCCGTATTGTAATGTGCTGATTGAATTAATGTTATGGTTTTAAATAAAGGAAGTATTTGTTAATGTTTGGGGTTGAAATTGAAAATAATTGAGGTGAAGGTAAGTTAAGGTGAGTTATTGTACCATGATGTTTTTTGGTGAGTTAAGGTTAAAAGGTTAAAACTGATGTGGCGCTGACGTTGCAGTGAATTAAGATATAACTCACTTGCACCTTACCTTGTGTTTTAATAACACTAGTTTATGACTCGCGTGTGTGCGAGTGGCTTTGGCCTAAGTCACGTCAACAAGGTTGGACGTAAAACAATTTAAATAAATCTTTTATATAATAAAAGACGATTGTATTTATAACGACTGATGTGATTATTATTAAAAGTGTATACGGATATCCGGAAAAACATTTTTAAAAAACTTCATCAACGCTCATATGATATCAATAGTTGAAGTTAAACAACAACATCAACCTCAACATGAACATCTATGTCCGCTAAACAAAGTTAAATCTTTCATCAAATAAAATTTTTACAAAATATTAATTGATATTAATACATACTGAAAAACTCATGCATACTTATTAGTTGTACTTATATCATAATTTTCACGGGTAAGTTCTTATATATCCATATAGTAAACAAAAATTTTAAAATAAATTTGATTTATGTGTAAACCCATATGATCAAAGAACCTTTAGCCCAATAACATTATAACAAGACACGCTTAAGAATCCAATACAAGGTCGATGCCACGGTTATATTTACAATTTCTGCTAACTAGTTTTCTTACTTTCGCACATGTTGATGCTCTAACCTTAAAATATACATAAGATTTTCTGTTTTTAAACGATAATACTATATAATTAAATTTTTCTTGAAAAACCTAGTGCGTGCACGGGTATTATAACTAGTATTTGTGTTTATATATATTATATAGTCTCGTGCTTTCATGATGTTTTAGTATAAAAGGTAATTTAATTTGATAACAATATTACTAAGATTATTACATTATAAAGTTTTGGTTGTTTTTACTAATTTGTTCATTCCATTTGTGGGAGTTGATTGACACACTTTCATTTCTTATTTGCACATTCTAATGTACAATCTGCAGAAGCAACATATAATAAATGTATAACTATTTATACGACAGTTTAAAGTATGCAAATTAAAAATAAGATTTTGTAATCACCTCCCTTCCTTTGCCCCTTTATTTAAATATCTATTAACCTGTGTGTTTTAGCTTAATAATTATGATCAATAGGTTTAAATATACAAATTCACTAAAAACAATGAAAATTGAATATTTTATGTAGCGGTCATAAAATTGGATTTAAGTTTAGACCATTTTTAAATGTTTTGGACTCGGTTATAACTTCTATTAGTGAATTATAATATAAAGTATTTTACACTCAAGTTCAAAAGCAAAAAATAGAAATCATGAAGTTATGCGTATTTTAAGTTGATATTTTTTCAGCTGAATTGGTTAATTAATGTGATATATCGTTATAATTGAGCATTTAAAAGTCATTTCGGCTATTTTGAAAATTCAAAAAAACCTTGTATTGCACAAAAAATAACTTCAATACCTTAAATTAAGAGAAACAAAGTTGAGTACATAAAATTATAATTGACCTTAAGTACGATACCTTTTTATGCGATTTGTCCAATTTCTAAACCAAATTTACCAAAAGTTTGACAAAATCAAATCAATTTTGACTTTTTATTAGCCTATGAAATTGTTTTATTTTGCAATGTGACGAAACTGATAGTCTGATATCTCCTATTGGTCCAATTTAATTGTTGCTAAAACCTTCAGTTTTTTTTTTTTTTTTTTTTTTTTTTTTTTTTTTTTTTTTTTTTTTTTATTATTATTATTATTATTTTACCTTTTTTGTTTGTATAAAAGATGTGATGCTTATAAGTATTCTATTATTCTCTCCGTCTCATTAAAAGTATCCACCTTACTATTTATGTTTGTCTCAATAAAAAATATCCATTTTTACATCTTGATAACAATTATGAGTAGCCTTTATTTTACTTTTTCCCCTTATAATTAAAACTTGTACTAATTTTGTATTTTTTTATTTTTTAACGAAAATGAGAGTAAAAACGACTTTCTATCAACCAAAATTTGCATTAATTGCATCTATCATAGTTTGTACACCTTTTGTATGTGAAAAGTCTTTTCTTAATGAAGTGTGTATAATGTACAAGTAGCTAGAAAGGGAAGTATAAGACAAATCACATTTTTCAGGTTAATACTTGCCCATAAATTTGAACGTTTTACTTTGAGCACATGAAATACTTGACTTTAAATATAACCGTTAGGTTATCCTTAGTACAACGAAAAACAACTTTAAACGTATACCGACACTAGACTAAGTTTACTCTACGTCTCAAGTATTTTATTACACTCATGAGCAAATTTTATAAGTCATATGCCATTCGGTTTTATAAGTCTTACGTAAACCTTTCATACTTACATTACAATACATGTATGCATGCACAACTTACCCAAACACCTTCATCACCTTTGCTTACACACTGTAACACTTATACATTTCAAAATTTAAATTTCCACACCTCTTTTACCCCTCCCCCTAACCGGCCCTATAAGAGTATTAGCAACCAAAGTGCTTCTTGCCTTGACAAAACTAGCTTTCTGGGCAATGTTCCTAATGAGCCTAATGTTATGGAAGTCAATGTGGCATGTGCTAGCAAATCTGGGCAATGAGACCTTTCCAAGAAGTTACCCAGAAAGACTGGTATTTGGTCTAGCAAACTTGATTTGTCTCTTGGGGGGTTTTGAGTTTGGTGAGTTGGGTGAGTTTGATGAGGATGAAGTATTTGAACCTAATGATGATATGTCTACATACATGTCATCGTCTGGAGGAGGTCAGCCGCTTGAAGTTGATGCTTTTGATTTATCTGACGGATACGAGGCTCAGGTCTATGACTTACCTAAGCAACTGGATGTGTTTTGTGATCGGTTTGATATCCGACATATGAATCGTGTTAGGTAGTAGATTTACTTTCTTTGGTTTTTCATAAGTTTGGTATGTCTTTCTTATGTGACATGTAGGTTTGTAGCACTTTAGGTGCTTGGTTTTGCCTATGTAAGAGGCCGAGATGAGAGATGCCACTCTTATCCATTGTACTTAAATGCTTTTTTGGAGTATATATTGGAACTCCACTTTAAAAAAAAATGACACTCTTATCCGTTGTACATAAATGCTTTTATAGAGTAATATGTTTTACCAACGAACTCCCCTTTACCCAAAAATAAATAAATAAATAAATGCTAGCTTTCCATTCCTAAAAATCAACTAAATAAGCAAAAAGCTTAGGTAACCAATCCTTCCCCCTCCCTTTTATGTATGCGTCACCCACAAGGACCACCATAATCATCCAAGAATTTGATCTAATTAGTTGAACCATACCATGTGATACTTGAAACCTCTTACAACTTTACCTTAAGTAATCCTATATAAGCAATCCTTATGTGACTAGTTTTCTCACCACAATTAAATACACACACATACCCTATTCCTCTCCCTATTTTCGGCAGCTACAACACCCTAAGGCAAGGGTTTTCATGATTTGGTTTAAGTGTTATACAAGAATTGGGGTTTAGTACTTAAAAGTTAGGGTTTTCTAGTGATTTCAGGTTGTTCTTTATGCATTTCTTGATTACCACTACTACAATTTCTTTGTAAGCACCTCATTTTACATATTTCTATTTATTATAAACATTTCATTTTTGATTTCATATCACCATTATATGCTTGTTGTATTGAAAGTTGTTTTAAACACAGATATACTAAACCCTAAGTTTGTTTAAAAAAATGGGTCGACTTGTGTGCTTGTTTTTACCATTTTAGAAAAAAAACTTATGGCCAAAGTATTTGCACGTCAGTGTTTTACTATGTCTTAGGTATATTCTAGCAACAATATATAAATTTTGTAAAATTTTTAGTATTTTTAACATTTCCCACGAAACCAGTTGTCAGGAAAGTCATAATTCTGAGTTCGAAACTTGATGCTTATTTCTGAGCACTTTAGGCTTTAAAAAAAAGAAACAGGGTAGTTATAGCTTTTGTAGCCAAGACATAAAGTCTAAACTCAACAACTTGAGTCACTCAAAGAGGGGCTTTGAATGACAAAAATTGGCCAAGGAATGAAGAAGTTACGCTCGTTTAAAGTTGTAATTTATTTCCAAACAACAGCTTACTTAGTGACTTTTTGGAAGTAAAAACGCGTTTTACCTGTTTTTCTTAAACGAATTGACTTCATCTTTACAAAACTTCATTAATAGTTTATATGGCCGATAAAACTTTATTAAACTCATATGCATATAGTAGATATCGTATCATTCCTAAGACGACTTATTTATTTGCCACTTGGTTAAGATTCATTGCTTGTTGAACTTACGTTATATTTCTCGATTGTATCACTTTGTTAAGGTGAGTTTCATACCCTCAATTTTACTTGTTTAGTACTCGTTTTGAACTTGTTGGGGGTGAGAATACATTGCTTATTTTACTTACCGACACAAGTACTTAAACTTTTACGTATTGTCTAAGTTACCACTATTGCTGTTAAAGTCCCCACAATCACGAACCGTTAGTTACGTAGTAAGCACAAATGCTGGGAATAGATCTATTGGGTTGAACCCCCCGTCTGGGTGTTCGTAGCTCTCACTTGACCGTATGTACTGGTCAAACGGACACATTTCATTTGAGTAGTGAGGTGTTTGGCAAGGTACTGTTTGGGGCAGTCATACATACTTGATCGAAGGTACTGGTCAAACAAACATTAAGGTTTCGGTGTCATGAGCTTTGCAATAGTAACACTTTTCCTGTGATATTGCATTTATTATAATAGTCACACCTAGAAATCTTGTGGTCCACGATTACATTTACTTAAACCTATGAACTCACGAACTTTATGTTGACTTTTTCAACATGTATTTCTCAGGTTTGTGATTCGCATTGCTTCGATAGTATCATGGATTTCATCTCTGAGTCACCCGTTGGCGGTTGTATTTCATGGAAGATTTAGTGCATGAAATTTTATCCTTTGATTGTACAAAAACTTAACCTTATTTTGATGTGAAACATTGAGATTTGTTTTGTGGAAAAACTTTGTTTATCTAAATGATTCAAATGATGTATTTTAAACGACTCATGTAGAGGCCGTTCATTATATCTTGTGTTCCTTGTGTTATGAAGTCATGTTAGAACCTAAGTTTATCTACATTTTATCAAGTCTCGGTTATTTCATCATTTGTAATAGGTTGCTAGAACAATTACTTAATCATGTAAACGTATGAAGTCCATCATACGTCCAATGGGCCTTAAGCCCATACGTCTAAGAGAAAGGAAGGAGAAAGGGATGTTGCCCTAGCTCCTCTCCTATAAATAAGAACATCATGTAAACCTTTCTCTTGTTGGTTATTTCATTTACATAAGGAAACTCTTGCACTTTTATTCTTCATATTTGATCTAATCAACCAAACTCTATTTCTCATCTCATTTCTATCATTTCAATACTTGTGTTTACAATATGGTGACCTAACAAGTGGTATCAGACGCTAGAAGAAGGTGTAATCTTTTGTTTTTGTAGCTAACAAACCAAAACCTTTGTTTTTACTCGTTAAATCTTTGAAAAAGCTTGCAACTTTCTTGTTTGTTTCGTGTTTCTATCACATCTTTGTCCTCAAACTTGTGTTACAAACTCAAAACAACCAACAAAGTTTCAAATTTTTTCAAAAATTTAAGATTCGTACTTTTTGTACTAGTTTTCGAAAATTTTCAAATTTTTGAAAAGTGGTTCAAGTTTGCAACTTTCTTTAAGATTTCATCATTTTAAGGTTAGTTGTACAAGAATCTTGGATTAAAAACGTGTTTTTGGATTGCTTTTTACAAAAACAAAAATCTGCCAACTTTTGACAAAGTTTCGAAATCCTTAAACCCCAATCTTTCGAGATCTTTTGTTACTGCTCCTAAGGTGTTTTCGTTGGTTACTCAGTGCTTTTCTCTCTTGTATAAGAAAGAAAACACTTCTACTCGTTGAATATTTTCGTTATTGTATAATCTCGAAAATTTTGTGCATTTTTTCGAAAAATTTGAATTTTTCGAGATTTTTTTCTAACTTTCGAAATCTTTTGATTTTCGAGATCTTTGAAAAACTTTCGAAATATTTTCATAATCTTTAACTTTGACAAAATCACTAAAATCAAAAATCTCGAAACTTTTGTTAAAATTTCTCGATAAATTTGATTTTTTCGAGAACTTTGGACATTTTCGAGATCTTTGGCATTTTATCGAGATCTTTTGGACATTGACTGTTTTTCGAGATATTCTTCAACAAAGTTTCGAGAAAACACTTGGGATAGTTTTCAAGGCTTGGCATAACACTTATACCTTCTACAAGATCCATTTACACACAAGTCTTTTAACATGTCTCAACTACTGTACTCAAACTTCCTTACACTCCAAGTCACAGTACCGACCCTCGTCATGTACTACACTTTGGTAATGAATCATATCCTCCTATGTTGATAAATGGAAAGTACACTACTTGGAAACGACGATTCTTACAATGGGTTGCTGATCGTCCACACGCTGATCTCGTACTGAAATGCATTCTTCATGGACCATATCAAATGAAATTCATTGCTGACTCAACAGGCTTCATTGAACTACAAACCAAAGACACTTTGACTGGCCATGACCTAGACCAACATGTTGCTGACTACCAAGCAAGTTGGTACATCACTCTAGGTCTTCCAAATTCCATCTACTCTATCTTGGATTTTGAAGCTTGTGCTCATGAAATGTGGAAACATCTTGAAATCATGCATCAGTCACACAAAGACCTACGAATGAATCAGCTTCTACAGTCTTGTCTCCAAAGAAAGTTCATGAAAAGCATCCTCCCTGCTCCACAAATCACTCTTCAGAGCTATCTGGAATCGCGACTGACAAATTTGGTTAAGTTAGAAGATGATACTACTCACGTGGAAACAACATCTGGAAGATCTCATGGAATTACAACCATTACCCCTTATGATCCTGTCATGGATTACTCACATGGAACTGTTGATATGCTATTAATGGCTGACACACATGCACTCCAGGTAAGTGACTCCAGTCCAATCTATGACACTAATGCTCTGTATCAAGCAAATGATCCTTATCCATGCCTGATACATGACAGTGGTTCTCCGTCTAACTCTATCTCAGACAATGCACATGCTGTTCAATCTGATTCTATGTTATCTACTCATATAACTGATCAAATGTCCACAGTGGTGTTATTTGATGATAATCCAATAAACCCAGTTGTTACATTTGATGAAACAATTATATCCACTGCTCAAGATAACAATGATCAACTTGAACAACCTGAGCTTTTGTCTGATTCGGATGCCGAATGGAGAATGTTACTTATGACCTGCCAAAATCAAAATATTCAGTGTCAAGCCCTGAATGCAAAGTTGAGAGACAAAAACGCTGCATTAACAAGAGAACTTGAGCATGGTAAATCACAACTCAATTTTTTCAAAGCTAAAGCAGATAAGGAAACATGCTTAGGGACAACACTTGAGAAAAACAACGAGTTACAAAACAAACTAAGCATGTTAACTGACTCTACTTTATTTCAATACTATAAATATTTCACAACTGAGATCCAATCAATGGAATATGTTGTTGAAAAGAATTCTGAACTCACTGTTGCCAACTTTCTTTCTCCTGTTGCGAAAGATAGAAGGGAAATGTTACAAACTCAATTTACTCCAAGTCTTCAACGTTTGCATTCATATGCTAAGAGATGGGAACAGGAACTTAACAAGGAAGTCAAAACCATCATGAATGTGTTTCAAGAAACTGAACAAGCGATTCTAAATCAAAAACGTCAAAATCAATTTTTAGAAAAAAAAAGCTGATCGACTCTTGGAACATGTTCTTAGTGCTGATATAATGTCTGTGATCATGAATTCTCTTTATGAATCTGGTACTTCTATGCTTGTTGATGATCACTGTGATAATGTTGAGTTGTTATCTAAACAAATTGAGACATTAAAAGATGAAAACTTTAATCTCCGAAAACACAATAATGATGTGCAAAACAAACTTTCGAATGAGATCTCTCAACTCCACAAAAAGCTTGAATGGTGTCAAAACCAAAGTCTTGATTTCGAACTGGAATTACAAAGTCTTAAAACTTCCACAACTTTTCAAAACGAAAACGAGGAACTCAAAAGTCAAATCTCGAAATATGAAAAGGAAATTGCAGAATTGCAAGAAGTTACAAATTTTTGGCAAAAGAGTCGTGATGAATATTTTTATTCTAACCGAAAACTCGACAGTGAAATTCAAGATAAAATGCACATTATCATTGAGTTGAAAGAGAAAATACGTAAGCTTGAAAAAGGAAAATCTGTCAACACTACTGTAATTGCTCCAGGAATGTACTCATTAGACATAACAAACATAGCACAACACACTAAGAAGTCTAATTTGGATCCTTCCACTTCTACAGGAATAGTTGCCACTCATAGCGTTAGCAGATCCAAGCATAAACAAATGAAATGGAAGAATAGGATTTTGCAACGTAGAAGAGAGACACTAGAAGCCTCTGAAGTAGAAGAACACCCTAGGACTTTGAATAAGACTCATCCTGCACTAGATTTAGATACTGATTTGGCAAATTGTAATTCTAATCTATGTGTAACGAATGATGAACCTTTGAATGTTTTAAAAGTTGATGCTTCATGTGTGTTTTGTCGTAAGAGTATGTTATCTGGTGATCATTCTAAATGTGTTGCAAATTCTCTTTTATCTCGTCTTAAGAAACGTACATTAGGCAGAAAATCTAGGCCCACTAATGCTTCTAAATCTGTGCTAGGACTTATGCCCTGTGTAGTTTCTAAGAATGATATAGTCAACCCAGTAGTTGCGAACAATACCTCTAGGATCATGCCAACTGTCACTGAATTTGATATAAAGAAGGCTAAATCTAGTTGGAATTGGCAACGTTGGTTACAAAGGACACATAACTTTAAATGGATTCCTAAAATTGTTAACATGTGTGCTTCTAACCCAACGGAACCCACAACTTCTTCGGGTTCCACCCTTACCATTGTACCATCGTCGTCTCTTTCATGTGATGCAGGTGGTGCAAATTGTTCTCTGGATTGTTGATAGCGGATGCTCCCGACACATGACAGGCAATCTCAAACTGTTAAAAAACTTTGTCTCAAAGTTCATTGGTACTGTCAGATTCGGGAATGATCATTTCGCTGCAATTATGGGCTATGGGGACTATGTCAGTGGGAATATCGAAATTAGTCGTGTTTATTATGTTGAAGGCCTCAGTCACAATCTATTTTCAGTTGGTCAATTTTGTGATGGTGATCTGGAAGTTGCATTCAGGGAGAAAACATGCTTTGTTCGTGATCTACAAGGAAATGATCTCATGTCCGACACACGTGGAAACAGTCTTTATAAAATTTCAATGTCCGACATGACCGCTTCCTCTCCCATTTGTCTACTTTCAAAGGCTGAATCGATAAAATCCTGGTTATGATACCAACGCATGTCACATCTCAACTTCCGAACTATGACTGATCTTGCTCGCCATAAACTAGTTGACGGTCTTCCAAGGTTCCGATATGCAAAAGATCACCTATGTCCCGCTTGTGAACAAGCAAAGAGCAAACGTGCACACCTCACCTCCAAACCAGAACCGAGCACTGATCATGTTCTTCAACTTCTTCATATGGATTTATGTGGACCAATGCGAGTACAAACGATTAATGGGAAACGATACATACTTGTAATAGTCGATGACTTCTCCAAATGGACTTGGGTCTACTTTCTTTGAAGCGAAGATCAAGCTCCATCAATGATAATTACCTTTCTCATGAAAATTCAGGTTCAACTTCGCAACACAGTAAGAATTGTAAGAACAGATAATGGAACTGAATTCAAGAATCAAACTCTTCGTGCATACTTTGAGAAAGTTGGAATTGAACATCAAACATCAATTGCACGGACTCCCGAACAAAATGGAGTGGTCGAAAGACGCAACAAGATGTTAGTGGAAGCCGCACGAACGATGCTCATTAATGCTCAATTACCAGATTATCTTTGGGCAGAAGCCGTCTCTACCGCATGTTACACCCAAAATCGTTGTATGATCAATAAACGTCACAAAGTCACACTGTATGAAATTGTTCACAAATGAAAGCCCAACATACAACACTTTCATGTATTTGGATCTCATTGTTATCCGAATAATGATCGTGATGCTAAGCACATTGATCTCCGTTATCACTTCATCAAGGAGCATGTTGAAAAGGGTACAATTGAGTTATATTTTGTGGGTACAGAATACCAACTGGCAGACTTGTTCACAAAACCACTACCCCCGGGAAGGTTTACTGAACTAGTTCACCGGATTGGTATGCGGTGTTTGACTCCGGATGATCTCAAATCTTTTCTTGAAAATAATTAACCGAGTCAAATACCAAAACTATCTTTGTAAACATTTATCAAAAAAAAAATACAAAATCAAAAAAATCTTCAAAAATCCAAAAGATTTGGCCATTTCTTATGTTTTTTATTTGCATGTTGATGCGCGTAGATTGCAACACGCACTACGTTTTACCTCTCGAGGGATCTCGAGAAGCTTGCAATCCCCACCAGGCAGTGTACCTGACCGATGTAGTATAGTGTAGTGGCAAGTACCGGGGGATTGATCGTTCTCTCGCAGGGAATAGTGTTCGTTAGGCTAAAGGCTACTCTAATCTAGGTCTAAGGGTGGAGGAAGATTCTTTTTGTATTTTTATATTTTATGAAAGCAGTAAAATCTCTGTTTTGGAGGATAGGGCGGAATTAGTTGCTAGTCAATAACCCAAGTTATCTACTTTTATACTTACTTATATTTTTGTTTTTTTGGTTTTGAGAAAATCAGTGGTGGAGAGTATGTTTACTTAGATTTCATTACTCCCTAACTATCTTTTACCATGTTAATTAGTTATGTTGAGTTTGCGTGGATGACGGTGTATTCCTAACAAGTCGTAGGGAGTGCCGTTCCATTCCCTAACTCTATTAAGTCTCCAACCTCACACTATGACGATACGTCAAGCATCCTATCATGAGCTCACCGATAGCAACCAATGCCATGAAATGCTACCTTAAAAGTCATAACGCACATACGATTCACGTTTCTAAAAGACGTTCCAAGCTTGTTACCGTAATAGGAGATTTAGCTAGTTTTCTCTAGTCTAACGTAGGGGATGAAACATTCAACCCAAACACAATCCAACATACACATCACATGATAATCAATAGTTTAGGTTTCATTAGATCTAAGCAAACACAAAGTAAATTAGGCCTAGCATGTTGAAAGAAAGCAAGCACAAGTATAAATCACACAACACATAGAATATTTATGAATAAAGACTTATCTTGGATTTAAACATGGCAAGTTAGAGGGGTTTAGGATACCCTCTAAGGTCTGTAATACACGTTACTAGGTTTAACCCTAAAGCTTCTCCACTCCAAAATTCGACCAAAGTCTCTCACACGGTCTTCTCTAAATTCAAGGAAAATCTTTCGTTATGATATATAGAAAACGCGGGCTGCGGCGTCGCCAATTAGGTGGACGGTCGTCAGCCGCGCGATCTAGGGTTTCAGGACGGCTCAGTTGAGCGTGGTCATAATTGCTGGCTTCCAGATTCTGGACGGCCTATTGGTTTGACGGCCGTCACCGAAATTGCACTGTTACGAACTCTCTGGCCCGTCACGAGTCTTTATTTCCACTTCTGGACTTCACGTTACCCTGACGGTCGGTACAAATTAGAGTGTGACGCGTTCACCTTCTGTAATCTTATCAAAGTCTTTTGAGTTTTTGTTGTTGGCCGCATTTTGTATCTCTCTCT
>LBNU01004012.1:50798-69195 GCA_014162995.1 Artemisia annua | reverse complement strand
ACTAGTACTAACAAAGTTAATACTGGTAGCTTTAATAGTGGCAGCTATGCTTCTTCTTCAAGCAACATAAGAGAAAGAGATGTTCCTGTTGGATTTGCTGATGAAGTTATTTACTCAATTTTTGCAATGAGGTCTGAAGACAGGGATCTTATCCATGATGACCTTGATCAAATCAATGATGTAGATATCGAAGAAATGGACGTAAGTTGGCAGTTGGATATGATTGCACTCAGGATGAAGAGATTCTTCAAGAAAACTGGTAGAAACATCAGATACAATGGGAATAAGCCAGTTGGGTTTGATAAATCAAAGCTTCAGTGTTATAAGTGCAACAATACTGGTCATTTTGCTAGGGAATGCCTAGCAAAAGTGACCTCTAAAGAAAAGAAGAAGAGGGACTCCATGTATCAAGAGGAGGTACACAAGAAGGATACAAGTCAAGTTGGTTTGCTGATAATGGATGATGGTGTTGTTAACTGGGTAGAGCACACTGAAGAAGAGGAACCAACCAATCATGCTCTTATGGCCATAAGCTCCAACTCTGAGGTATCACTATGTTCTAAACTATGCATTGATTCATACAATAATGTTAAAGCACTTTGTGATGAACAAATGGCTCAGATAGAAGAACAAAATGTTAAAATACTTGTTTATGATAATGTAGTTAAAACCTTAGAGGCTCAAGTTAAAAATCTTCAAAAACAACAAGCTAGTTTAAATGAGAAACTTACTTTTCAGGCTAATGAAATTTATGAAAAAGATGAAAAACTGAAAAGATATAGAAGAATTGGTATGAAGGCACTGAAAGATAAAGAAAATCTACAAAATATAATTAACAAATGGGAAAACTCAAATAAAAACATGTTTAGACTTATTGATTCAGGAATGAGTTCAAACAGTAAAATAGGTTTGGGTTATGAGATAAAATCAAACAGTGAGGTTTTAAGCTATGAAGAGGAAATGGAAAACACTGTTTTTGTTTGTAAAGAGGAAGATTCTGTAGATAAACCTGCATATAATAGATTTGTTAAAACTAACAACTTCAAAGGAGTTCCACCACCTTTAAGTGGAGATTATACTCCTAATCCAGGACCTGAACTTGATGACTCCTTATTTGTCTATGGAAAAAAGGGACCACAGGTGCCTGAAACAAGTGTTTCAGATGATAAAACCAGTGAGTACTCTACCTGTCAATCTGATGACAGTGCAGGGTCCATTCCAAACATCTCTGAGCATTCTGATTCAGAACCAGAAAGTGTCCCTAGTGAAGAGTCAAAGTCTAAATCAGTTAAAAGTAACAAATCTGTTGTGTCTGAAGTTAAATCTATTGAACCTAGTTGTGAGTCTTACTTAAAATCTCCTAGGCAACAAGAAAACAAACCAGAAACACCTAAAAGAATAAAGAATGTGATAAAGGATAGAGTGTTAGGAGGAGGCTATGTTTTCACTCAGAAGAGATGCTTTGTTTGTGGTAGTATTAGCCATTTAATAAAAGATTGTGATTTTCATGAAAAGAGAATGGCTAAAGAAACTGAACTAAGGAAACAAAGAATGGTTAATACTGGTAATGTTATGGCCAAACCTGTATGGAACAATGTGAATAGAATTAACTATGCTAACCAATTTGTCCCTAGACCAGCACAACTCAATGCTGGTAGAACACATGTTAATTCTGCTGGTTCAAAGGTTAATACGGGTCATTCAACTGTTAATTCTACTAGGCTAAAATTTTATACTAGTAGGAACTATGTTAAACCTATTGAGCAAAAGGTTAATCCTGTCCAACCCATGGGTAATTCTGTGTATTATAGACCCAAACAACCAGTTAAACCACAGGTGAATAGAGCTAATCATAGAAATCATTTTGCTAAATCTCATTCACCTGTGAGAAGAACCATACCACATGTGAACAAATGTAATCAAAGAAACAATTTCTCAAAATCAAAATCACCTGTGAGAAGACCCATTGTGAACAATACAGCAAAAATTTCAAATTCTTATGCTGTAAAGGGTAAAGGGGGGTCTCCTACTAAGGACTTAGATTGTTGGAAATGGGATCCATTTAAAAATGAGCTCACCTATAAGTCCCAAAGCAGTATTAGTGGATCTTGTTCTTACAAGACATACAAGTATGTAGATCCACAAAGTGGACCCAAGCCTGCACAGGCCTGGGTCATTAAGAGAAACTAATCTCTTACTTTTTATGTGCAGGATCATTCACTTCAGAACATGAGAAATAGAGATTTATTTGATAGTGGATGCTCAGAGCACATGCTGGGTTATAAAGAACCCTTGGCTATGTTTGAAAGAGAAGTGTATATCAATCTATTTCCAGCAAGAGTTGAGGATTTGAAGATCAGCAGAGATAAAGGTGGTAAAGTCTGGAAAGTAACTAGATCTGATGGAACATCTGAGTGTTACAAGAACATGGAAACATTGGTGAAGTCTTATGATAGAGAAGACTTAGATACTCTATGGAAGCTGGTTCAACTGGATTTCAAGACTACAGGGAAAGCTGATGTAAAGGCACAAGAACTATTTGTGGAGCTTCAAAGAATGCATGAACCAAATCCTGAAGATGTGCATTGGAACTTTCCAAGCCAAGATAGGACTCTCTTGTGGCAGTTATATGATACAAGTGGTGTTCATCATCTATTAACCAAAGGGGGTTGTGATATTTTCTTGCTTACTAATATGGCATATCCTTTGAGTACTGAAGTGCTTATTGAAATGATGTCTTCAAAGCTCCAATGTGAAGAACAAACTGATGCAGTTGACAATCTCCTTCTCAGCATAGGTGGTCAATTGCTAAGTAAAATCTGTGAGGAGCTTGATAGTGAGTCTCAGGCAAAGAAAAGAAAAAGGCATTAAGCATTGAGAAAGCTTTCACTCCTTCTCAAGGTTATTGCATCATTTTAGAGATTTGCATTGTGTTTGAATAAGTCATATATTATGACATGTTTGTTTATGGATAATTGATTCTTGATTTTGCAAACTCAAAGTTTTTCATTTGTTTTGTCTTGGTTTGAGAATTTAATAAAGATATTTCCTTTCAACAAAAGTCTTTTGGTTACTCAAATTTATTTGGTATAGTAACCCATAGCTACATTTAAGGGGAGGTTAAATGTATAATTTGAAATTCTAAACCTAAAGTGTGTATTGGTGATTTGGTTTAAAACTGGTGGATTTTGAGTTAATTCAGGTGATTCATATGCATTAAGTCTGGTTGCATCTATACATTGCTATCTTTTCTTGGTTTTGGACTAATCTTTACAGGAAACATATGGATTGAAGATGCATGGAAGCTTTGTCTATAATATTGGTTCACAAGTATCAAGATTAAGGTTGACCATCAGTTAAGTCTGGTGACTCATCATTAACACTGGTTGACCATTATTAAGTCTGGCAGTGTACTTTTGTGACCGTTAGTACTGGTCATCGGCCCAATGATTTTCACTGTTTCAATAGTGCTGTTACACCATTTACAATATTCTAGAAGTATATAAAGATAATATTTTGATTTTATTTTTATACTTATCTCTTATTTACTCTCTTAAAATATTGTAACAAATAAATCATCTATTTTCGGCAAGGAAATCGCATAATCTGTTTTTATCTCTATTATTTAAACCCTACCAAAGCTTTTTAATCTCAGTATTCTTTTGAAATCGCTTTCACAAAGAAACTTAGCCAGAATGAAATACTGTGACAAGCACAATCAAGTGGGGTTCTTGAAGAAACCGGAAGGAAGCAACGATTTCCATGAGATCGTGGACTTTATGAAGGGTTCTTACATCAGGTATGCTTTAAATTGTAACCCTACTATCTATGACTCCCTATTCAAACAGTTTTGGCAAACTGCTACTGCCCAAACTCTTGCTGATGGGACTCAAGAGTTAAGAGCAACTATAGAAATATTGAGTACTCTGTTACTGAGGCTTCAATTAGGAGTAGCCTTCAACTAAATGATGCCTCAGGAATTACTATGTTGCTAAATAAAAGGATTTTAAAGGGTATAAGGAAAATGGGATATCTTACTGATGGTACTTTTACTTTTTGGAAAGGTCAATTCACTACAAATTGGCGATTTTTGATCCATCATTTGCTTCAATGCTTAAGTTCTAAAAGTGGTGGATGGGATCAATTTGGTAGCAACCTTGCTTCTGCATTGATATGTCTCTCAACAAATAAGATTTATAACTTTTCCAAAATGATCTTTGATGCAATGGTTGTAAATTCCAAAAGTGCCACCAGGTTTTTAATGTATCCAAGGTTTTTACAAATGGTGTTGAATATTGAGACAGAGAACAAGATTCCTTACATGGTCGTACCTTTTAAAAAGAAAATTTTTAACAACATGAAAAGGAGTTTTAAGGGGGCATTTGGTGAGTCTCATATTATACATATTTATTCCCCCGATATTATGTAAATTATATAGTAAATAACCTTATTATTAGGACTTTTGGAACTCAATATATGAATGAATGTGTAGGATAAAGGATTGGAGGAAAGAAGCGAGAAATGTACAAAATGAATGACTTTGAGAACATATAAAGAATAAGACATAGTTTGGACAAATGCACGCCGTTCATAAGTAAAAAGATCGCCGCTTACGGGTACCTTTGGTCAACTATGTAGCCACGAGTCCAACATGAAGTACACCGGTTATATGTTACATGAGCGCCGGTTACACGAAAATCAGCCCGCCGGTTTTACACCAGTTGTGCAGCGTACTTCCCATAGCAGTTATGGTTTTACATTAATGAGCTACATCAATGATGAGGCCGATCACTTGCTTTTCATAACTCGTCAGGGACATGCTAGGGTTTCATTTCAACTATAAATAGAGGCTCAAATCGTGGTATTATACACACCTCAATCAAGAAACATATCTTGATCATAAGAATCAGTTTATTAGTGGTTTTGCACCAAAAACCACTAGCTAAGAAGTTGGAGTTAGTAGCCACACTTGGAGAACACTACTGGAACGAGAACATACTTGGAACTTCGGTATAAACTTGTTCTAATGACAATAATACTTGTTTGTTTTATTTACTTTGTAGAACCGTAGAGGGGGGTGAGTACGGTTTCTTTGGCCTTTTAGATGTTTAAAAAACTTTAAGCCAAGAAAAACCAAGTGGTCTAGACAATAACAACCACTAACACAATCCAAAGTATATAAAGCGAGTAAAGAGACACCACGATATATACTGGTTCGGGATGGGGGGTTTATACCATCCGTACGTCCAGTTGCGAATCCACGACACGATACTATTCCACTAGTATAATCCTTTCAGTGGACTACAAACCGTTACAATTTACTCCACCGATTTTCGCCAATATCGATGCTCACAAAGAAGGAGTTACTCCCACAGTATTCCGCCTTCGGAAACCACCCAAAAGAATCTTGTGATTCGACTTCACCTAAGGGTCACCAAGACCACTACCAAAACTTCCAACGGAAGTATCAAACCCCAACTAGATCCCCAATGATCTAGGCTTGGTTACCAAGACACAAGACTTCCCTTACAAACAAATGAATGATAGAATGAATGTTTGTTCAACCAAGTCCTAACCTAACCAAGAGACTCGATTGTAATAGAAAGGGTAAAGATAAGAAGACCCTCGACACAATCACAAGAGTGGATTAAGTTCTTGAGATTCTTCCCTTGCAAGGAGATGTGTTCCTTCAAAGATGTTAGTGTGTTTAACTTAGAACACAAGATAGAATTAGAGAGATTAGAGAGAAAGAATGTAGAGAGAAAGAGTAATGGCAATGGGTGAGGAATACAAGAGCCAAGGTGGGGTATTTATAGGCAAGACCCAACTTGGGAAAAATTTACCGAGGCCGGCACGTTGCCCACGCGTCAACGCGTGGGTAACGTGCCAGAACCTCTGTAACATTTTTCCCAAAACTTTGGTGTTGGTCTTTTAAATACCTAACCTTGCTAAACCCCCAATTGTACTTCACACTAAACCTTAACATTAATCAATCTAAGGTTTACCAACTCAAATAGCCAATTTGGAAAATGTTTTGTGAAGTGTTTATGAGAAAACCAAATACCAAGGGTAGAAGAGTAGAAAGGGTAATTTGGTAGGGGTAGAAATGGTATGCCTCACATGGCATAATAGAGAAGAGAATATGCCATGGGATATTCCTCTGTAGGGAAGAGTGTGAGAGGTTGGGTTAAGAAGTAACCATGTTTAGGTTAGAAGAATGTGTAGAGAATAAACCATGGTTAGGTTAAAGGGTATATCCAAGGGAATATTCAATCCTTGGTGTGGTTAAGAACTAACCATGGTTGGATGAGAATGGGTGTGTAGAGGGTTAATCATAGTTGGGTTAGATGAACCATGGTTGGGTTAAGAAAAGGATATCCAAGGGAATATTCCTTCCTCGAAGAGAAAGTGTGGATGTTGGTGAAAAGGTTGGGATGTGAAAGGGTGTTAGGAATATAAGAGTTGGATTGTGTGTGTGTCTAAGGGAATATGTAAGTAGAGATGTGATGGGGAGCCTTGTGTGTGTAAAGAGTGGGATGGTTGTAAGTAGTGTGTGTATTTTGAAAATAAAGTTGTTGGGAGTGTAAGGAATATGTTGTAGAGATGGGATGTATATAGGGAGTGAGTTGTGTGTGTAAGGAATATGTAAGGATGAAGTGATGGGGAGCCTTGTATGTGTGAATAGAGGTATGTGAGTGAAGTGTGTGTATTTTGAATGTAAAGGTGTGTGTATGTGAGTATATATGTGTAAGGATGTGTGTGTGTAGAAAAGAGTGTATATGTGTGTATAGGGAAGTGTATGTAAGTGTATAAGGAAGTGTATGGGAAGTTGGTAAAGTGAAGAGAATATTGTAAGAGGGAATATTTTGTGGGAGTTTGTGAGGAGACAAAGTACACTTTTGTAAGTGATGTAAGGGAATATTGTAAGAGGTTGTTGGGAAAGGATTTTTGGGAAGGATTGTGGGAGATTTGGTGGTTTGACTTTTGTAAAAATGAGATTAAGAAAGAATTAAGAAAGATTAAGAAAGAATCTAATTTTCATTAAGAAGAAAAGGTTTAGACAATTAAGATTATGAGTTGAGAAAATCATAGGTTACTTATAAGTCCAAGTAACATAACGTCGAGAATCCATAGTTTCATAACTCGTGACTTTCCACGACTCGACGTACTCAACTAACACCTTGATACAAACAAGTCAAGTGCTTTGCCTTGATGTAAAGCATAACCCATGTGGGAAAGGATGCGTTTACGTAAAGAGACCTTGGACTTANATGAGATTAAGAAAGAATTAAGAAAGATTAAGAAAGAATCTAATTTTCATTAAGAAGAAAAGGTTTAGACAATTAAGATTATGAGTTGAGAAAATCATAGGTTACTTATAAGTCCAAGTAACATAACGTCGAGAATCCATAGTTTCATAACTCGTGACTTTCCACGACTCGACGTACTCAACTAACACCTTGATACAAACAAGTCAAGTGCTTTGCCTTGATGTAAAGCATAACCCATGTGGGAAAGGATGCGTTTACGTAAAGAGACCTTGGACTTAGTTTGACCAATAAGGGAGTAAACCCGTTACGTGATTAGAGAAGATGTAAGCACGGGATATGAGCATATGGATGCTTTCACGTGATGTTACGTGAAATATATAAGCTCCCTAAGTTTAGAAAAACCTTGGCTAGAGGCGAGAGTTAGAAAACATGAGTTGGTGTTTTTCCGTAAACGGGTGTTTCAAAAGTTGGATCTCTCTAATCCCAAAACTCGTTTCGAGTGTTCTCAATTAAGCACATAGCATATTCATACCTGTATTGAAAGATCCACATTTGTCGGGTAAGGGGAAAGCCGACTTTCAAAATTCATCCCGATCCATACAGAAGCCTGGCGCGTCAGCCACGGGTTGACGCGTGGGTGACGCGTCAGGAGCAGGTATGGAGTTCGGGGAATTTCGGCTACCGTTTCTTATTTTATGTGTTTCGAAGGTTTATTTGTCATCATTAAAACATTAGGAGATCTTGATCATGTTGCCTCAACATACTTTATTATGAATATGGAGAAGTACTTTTATGTTTGTTAGAGGCACCTCTACCATGAGTTGAACATAGAATTTGTATCATGAATATTGAATCTATCATATATGTATTTGATATGTTGTTGTTTGGTCTCTTATCAATTGTCTTGATTAATCATCATGATTGTTTAAAGGTCGAAAGATACAATTGTGTTGGTTATATTATGAATCGTCTGTCTATAATGAGTCATTGCTATTCTTGTGAGAATTCGGTAGTAAAACATATGATAAACTCGACCATAACATGTTAAAGGACTAGTATCATGTCTAACGACTTGACTAGAGGAAATGCATACTTGATACTTCATACTTGGACCACACTTCATGCATTTTATGTATCTAGGATCAAAGGCCGAAAGGAGATTCTTTTACAACGAGTAGATATACTAGTTTACATGATCACCAATCATGCTTTACTGCTATGCTTTGTCCATGTACTTTCTATGATGCTTGTGCTTGTTTATCCCATGTGCCTAGCCTTTAACAAATATACTTTTAATATAATTTGGCAAAACATTTCAAAAATCTTAAATCCAACAAAAACGGTTTTAGTAATAAGTGACAATCATTGGAATCTAATTTTTTTTACTCTTAGCTAACAATAGAAACGATTACCTCTCTTGGGACGACCTGGTCTTGCCTCAAACCTTTACTATTAATGGGGGTTATACTTTTACCCATTTGTTTTGTGTATTAAGGAATCGGTGAAACTAGTCTTATAAATTTAAAGCTTTCGAAACACATCAGCATTTAAGCCTTTGCTTCCTGGNTTGGGAAGGATTGTGGGAGATTTGGTGGTTTGACTTTTGTAAAAATGAGATTAAGAAAGAATTAAGAAAGATTAAGAAAGAATCTAATTGTCATTAAGAAGAAAAGGTTTAGAGAATTAAGATTATGAGTTGAGAAAATCATAGGTTACTTATAAGTCCAAGTAACACAATGTCGAGAATCCATAGTTTCATAACTCGTGACTTTCCACGACTCGACGTACTCAACTAACACCTTGATACAAACAAGTCAAGTGCTTTGCCTTGATGTAAAGCATAACCCATGTGGGAAAGGATGCGTTTACGCAAAGAGACCTTGGACTTAGTTTGACCAATAAGGGAGTAAACCCGTTACGTGATTAGAGAAGATGTAAGCACGGGATATGAGCATATGGATACTTTCATGTGATGTTACGTGAAATATATAAGCTCCCTAAGTTTAGAAAAACCTTGGCTAGAGGCGAGAGTTAGAAAACATGAGTTGGTGTTTTTCCGTAAACGGGTGTTTCAAAAGTTGGATCTCTCTAATCCCAAAACTCGTTTCGAGTGTTCTCAATTAAGCACATAGCATATTCATACCTGTATTGAAAGATCCACATTTGTCGGGTAAGGGGAAAGCCGACTTTCAAAATTCGTCCCGATCCATACAGAAGCCTGGCGCGTCAGCCACGGGTTGACGCGTGGGTGACGCGTCAGGAGCAGGTATGGAGTTCGGGGAATTTCGGCTACCGTTTCTTATTTTATGTGTTTTGAAGGTTTATTTGTCATCATTAAAACATTAGGAGATCTTGATCATGTTGCCTCAACATACTTTATTATGAATATGGAGAAGTACTTTTATGTTTGTTAGAGCACCTCTACCATGAGTTGAACATAGAATTTGTATCATGAATATTGAATCTATCATATATGTATTTGATATGTTGTTGTTTGGTCTTTTATCATTTGTCTTGATTAATCATCATGATTGTTTAAAGGTCGAAAGATACAATTGTGTTGGTTATATTATGAATCGTCTGTCTATAACGAGTCATTGCTATTCTTGTGAGAATTGGGTAGTAAAACATATGATAAACTCGACCATAACATGTTAAAGGACTAGTATCATGTCTAAAGACTTGACTAGAGGAAATGCATACTTGATACTTCATACTTGGACCACACTTCATGCATTTTATGTATCTAGGATCAAAGGCCGAAAGGAGATTCTTTTACATCAAGTAGATATACTAGTTTACATGATCACCAATCATGCTTTACTTCTATGCTTTGTCCATGTACTTTCTATGATGCTTGTGCTTGTTTATCCCATGTGCTTAGCCTTTAACAAATATACTTTTAATATAATTTGGCAAAACATTTCAAAAATCTTAAATCCAACAAAAACGGTTTTAGTGATAAGTGACAATCATTGGAATCTAATTTTTGTTACTCTTAGCTAACAATAGAAACGATTACCTCTCTTGGGACGACCTGGTCTTGCCTCAAACCTTTACTATAAATGGGGGTTATACTTTTACCCATGTGTTTTGTGTATTAAGGAATCAGTGAAACTAGTCTTATAAATTTAAAGCTTTCGAAACACATCAGCATTTAAGCCTTTGCTTCCTGCTATGTTGCTTGGTGGTTCTAACAATGTAGGTACCTCATCCTCGTCTTCTGAAAGTGATGCTTCATCTCAACCAAGGGATGACACAGAAGAACCTATGACTGAACCTGGTTCCCCTAGTTCCCCTGAACACCAGCAACCATCATCTACACCACCACTACCATCTCCTACACATCAACCACCTTCCCCTCCACAAAGCCAAGTCTCTACTCCAACTCATGAGGAGGAACAACCATCCTTTAATATGGAAGCCCTTACACAACTGGTTCCTCAACTTCAAAAAAGGATAGAGGTGTTGGAAAATGAGTAAAAGAAACTAAGCAAACTCTGGGTACTGCTGTTCTCACCTTAGTCAAAAAGGTTAAAAATTTGAAAGGGATTTTGCAAGACAAAGGGGTTATGTTTACTGATAATGAGGGTAATGATGCAGAAAATTCTTCAAAACAGAGGAGGAATTTGGATGAACAAGCACTTCAGACTCCCACAAAGGGAAACCCTCCTCAAGATACAATTAGTCCTGAGGGAATGGATGCAGCTAAGATTCTAATCACTAATCTTAGTCAAAGTAAAAAGAAGAAGATGAGACTAAGAAAAAGAGTAGTGACAGAAGAGGACAACTCTACTGAAAAACTTAAGTCTGCCAGTGATGATACCATTAAGTCTGCTGCACAAGATAAGTCTGGTAATGAGGATAAGTCTGGTGATGAGTCTGCTGCACAAGTTAAGTCTGGTAATCATGACAAGTCTGCCAGTGCTCAAGACAAAGGCAAGCAGATAGTAGAAGAGTCCTTTCAGCCTAAGAAGACTAAAAAGCAACTTAGAGAAGAAGCACTTAACTTAGCTGAGATTGCCAGGATTCAAGAAGTAGACAAGGCTGAAGAGGAAAGATCTGCTGCACAACTGGCAAAAGATGGAGATGTTGCTAGGTAACTACAAGAAGCACCTGAGCAACTAACTGAAGCTCAGAAAAAGAGAAGGGATGAAGTGCAAAAGGCTACTCAATTCTACACAGATGAGGATTGGGATCTAATTAGAGCAAAACTTGAGGTAAACAGAGGCATCATACCTGATATTGAAGGTGAAAACTTTGCTCAAAATATGGTTCAGATGATAAATGAGAAGAAGAGGCTTATCAGAGAACAGAGAGAAAAAGAAAGAAGAAACAGGCCTCTGACTAAAGCTGAACAAAAGAAGTACATGATCAACTATATCAAAAATCAAGGAGACAGCAATTGGAAGTTATATCAGCTAAGAAAATTGCCTAATGATCAACTTAAAAGTGAATTTGAGAAATGCTTAAGGCATGTTTAAAGATTCATTCCTATGGACTCTGAGCTTGAAGCTGTAGAGTTTGCAACATTAAAAAGACATGGTCCAACTCTTCAATCTGAAGATGCTAAAAAGAAAAAGGTTGGAGATACTGCTAAGACTGAGAAGCCAATAATACAATGGACCAGAAGAGCACAAACAGGGAAGAAAGGAGGAAAGAAATCAGAAGATCCATCATCTGGAGGCTCTAAACCTGAAGAGTTAGTACCTAAAGCTAAAGTTGCTAATTGGCAGATGATCAAGACTGGAAACAGAGCAGCTTATCAAATGATAAGGGAAGATAACATTGATAAGGTGTATCTTAATTTTCCTGGTCTACTGAATGATTTGTCCAGGGATGATCTTCAAGAGTTGCACAGGTTGGTTATGCAAAAGTATGGAGATACCAGACCTTAAGATGAGTATGGCAGAGTGCTATGGGGGGGATATAAAAACTATGTTTGATCCACCATCCAAGACTGATGAGGTTTGGAAGCTACCTTTTCAACAACCACTAGTTACATGGAGGTACTTCTCTAGTTGTGCAGTTCACTCTTTAACTTTGAAAACTTCATATATATATACATGCTGGCAAAGGTAGATTACCCATTGCATCCCATAACTTGTAAGGAGATGCTTGAGAAAAAGCTATTGGGTGATACAAATGATGAAGGATACTCCCAACTTCTGTAGTTAGTTGACAAACAATCTCAAAAGGAGGCTATTTTGGGGTATTTGAAAGAAGTTTCAAAGCTATGGAGAGATGGGTTTGAATGGGTTTACTTGGAGCCTATTTGGTGAAAGTGCTTTGCACTGACACAACAAATGGTTATCAGTCCACCATGTCTAACCCACATAAGGACTGGCTAATCCAAGAGCAAACGGCTCTAGGTAAGGATATCTCAAATCCGTTTATGGCTGACAGTTTGCCAAAATTGTATGGTATTCAACTCACCATATCTGTGATAGTGAAGAGTTGGCTAGCCCACAATGTTATGGCTTGTGGTGAAGGCTATGGAAAACCATAATTGGTAATCAAGTCACCAAGATGATGACTGCATTTCATCAAAGAGTTGGCTAGCCCAAAAGCAAACGGCTTTTGGTAAAGACAAGTCAAATCCATTGATAGCTGATGGTTTGCTAAAAATCATATGGTTATCAATGTACCATAGTCTTGTACTAAAACATTGGCTACTCAAGAGTTAATGGCTAACCGGTAAAGAGACATCAAATCCATTAAATTTTCAATGACTCACCTCTCACAGGTGTTAACACATCTTGATGTGATGATAATAGTATGAAACTTTTTGATTTGATGTATATATTGTCAATGTTGCTACAAAGATCAGATGGTGCAAAAGATTTGCTGGTTGCTGCAAAGATATAAAGATTCAACAAAAAGTTGCAGCTCAACAATAATTCCAAAGGAGCTTACATTCAAAATCCTCAAAGCATTTCTGAAGAAAGAAATTTGAAGTTCATAAAGCATGAAAATCAAGTTAGGGGAGGATTGTTGGGAATTATTGTAACCAGACTTATGTCTGGATGTTTAGTTAAGTCGGGTAGAATAGTTATGTCTGCCAGTACTAAGTTAAGTCTGGCAGACCTAGTTAAGTTTGTTTATGTTTAAACTAATTAAGTCTGTTTTGCTTGACAAGTTATATATCTTAGGAGATATTATAGGAAAGGATATGCACACGGTTAGATATCTTAAGAGAAGATAGGTATGCATCTTTTCACACGTTTTGTAGAATTAGGGTTTCCTTGTAGTATAAAAGGAACCCTATGGCATTGTGTTCTACGCCAAGTTTTATTAAGATTAATAGAATATAAAGTTAGTAATTCTGTGTGTTGTTCTTACTGCTTGTATTAATATTCCGCATTAACATCAAGTATACATTGTTTAAGAGTTTCTCACATAGATAGTTTGGATTTATCAAAGGTGTCTATTGTCTTACATAGGCTACTTAGATCCAGAACTTTGGACCTACAAATGACAACTTAAATATTTCATCTATATTTAAAGTATATTTAATGTGTGAAATGCAATTAAATGTCATTTCTCATTCTCGATCAACGTTCATCGAATCCCGTTGGATTCATTCATAAAAGAATTTATTTGGTATAAATTCCTTTAATCCAAGGTCCAGAAAAATCGCAACATATGTGAAATTTCTTTGTCGAAAATCAAATTCTGGGTCAAAACTGACCTTAGCAGGTCACGGTACCCTTAAATAGGCTAAGGTCACGGTACCCTTAAATAGGGGACGGTACTGCTAAATTTAATGGTATCGTCGGACCGTTAGCTGCTGAGACAGTTTATTTTGTTTTCAGTTCTCACAGTCAAAACCTACTCGTTGTAGTCTTGAACCAGAACCGTCTCCTATGTGAATAGATTCTGCCTATCTTCGGATTCCTTAGCTTTTTTCCTTTTCACTTCCGCATGGTACTAAACACACCATATGTTTGGTCACCTTCATATCCATCATCTTCTAACTTATCTACAATTCTCAACCTTCGTTCTACACTACCAATACTTTCGCATCCCAATCATCTTCCACACACTTCAAGCGAAGAACCTCTAGGATAAGTTTAGATAACCCTTCTTCATCAACGTTGTTCCTTCTATCTAAGATAACCATACTAGAACCTTATCACTAACTCTGCAACCTTGAAGATTTTATCTTCTTAACTCTTAGCACATTTCCACGTAATCACATGCCTCATCATATGAATATTCTACGAATACTCACAACGATTGAGAAGAGCTATGTGACTTCAAAGGTGAAGTTTATTGTATGCTATCCACCACTTGTCATAACATTACTAAACTCATCGCTTCCGTCAACGTTAGTCTTCCACTTTATTTTTTTTACTTTTTCCAGCACATCTTGTCCGGATGGTCATCGATTAAGGGGGAGTTAAAACACACTCATACACATCTAGTCTTTCACCAAAAACTCTCAAGAACATACAAATGTGGTTATTATTCCCTAGAATTCCTTACTAAAACACTCATTGCTTAAGTACTCGTTACTTAGCAAAACCCCAGTCACAAAACCACAATTGACTCTAGCTTCCTAACCTCAACTCTTTGTGATCACTTAGCTATTTGTTCTATACAAGTACCTTCAACCCTCACATCAAACCTTATAACTAAAATTCACTCTTGATAGTGATATTTGGTTTCAGAACCTTCATCCCTTATATCAATCGCACTCAAACCCTATAGCTACACTTCACTCTTGATAGTGATAGTTAGCTTAAGAACCTTCAACCCATTGATCATTACAAACCTTATCACTATACTTCACTCTTGATAGTGACAGTTAGTTCAATAACCTTCAACCATCACAACCATTATACCCAAAGTGTATATCTACACAATCACACGAAATCCTTCATGCACCAAATTAACTCTAACACACAACTAGGATCATCCAAAACTAGAACTTCCAGAACTTCGTTACCTCAACCCCGTTAGAGAAATTTACCCGCAATAGGATCACATGCACATCCTTTTCTCCTTTGAAATATATCATGCATCTCATTGTCAGTGCAAACGATATATTAATCCAAACCTTCTTTGCCCACCTTTTCTTAAAGGTCAACTCTAACATTTTCCCGTCTTATGGAATTATTTCCATTTGCATCTAGGTGCATATCACTCTCATTTTCATTTTTCTTTCTTCTTCGAGTCTATATTATGACATGACTTGTCATAATATTAGTGACATATATCTACCTCATTTAGAGTATGTCTTAGCAACAAGCTATCCTTAACACCAATCATCTTAGGTAGATGATTATGTCGTTCAAAAGGTTTGTTAGAACTCGCCTTCCCAATGACAACTTGGAAGAAGTCATTTTGTGTGTTAGTCAATGAACGAATCTTGTTCTTGTTAGTGTGATTGATTGAACAATTACACCTTAGGTGGATGGTCGGGTTGTGACACTCAAGTATCTTTGAATTGCAATATGCATTAATTTTTTTCGATCAACTTTCTTGGGCTTTCTTCTTTGTTTTTATCCTCTTGGTACACTTTCATCACATATCTAACCTCTAGCATATTTTGATATGCTCACATACCTCATCAAACTCATTGCTTTTAGGTAGCTACTTAGTTTAACCCTTGCATGTCTTGATATGTTCTCTATAATGATTGCTCCTATTTTGTTATATATTATGTTGCACGAAGCTAACCCTTGTTGGGTCATAGTACTGATGCAAGTCAAAGTACTGCTCTATGAAAGTACTGCACAGATATAAAGGTCGAAGTACTGCATTGACTAAAGTTAAAGATCAAAGGACTGCTGATGGAAATTCGGTTGCAAGGATGCTTAGAATATTCTAGAAGATAAACTATAATAGGAATTAGTATTCTTGTACGTAAAGTATTGTAAACCGACTTAGGGTTATCCTTGTGCCTATAAAAGGATCCCTAGGAGGTCAAAGTTTATATAGAGTAAGTCTGCCAGTACTAAGTTAAGTCTGGCAGACCTAGTTAAGTTTGTTTATGTTTAAACTAATTAAGTCTGTTTTGCTTAACAAGTTAGATATCTTAGGAGATATTATAGGAAAGGATATGCACACGGTTAGATATCTTAGGAGAAGATAGGTATGCATCTTTTCACACGTTTTGTAGAATTAGGGTTTCCTTGTAGTATAAAAGGAACCCTATGGCATTGTGTTCTACGCCAAGTTTTCTTAAGATTAATAGAATATAAAGTTAGTAATTCTGTGTGTTGTTCTTACTGCTTGTATTAATATTCCGCATTAACATCAAGTATACATTGTTTAAGAGTTTCTCACATAGATAGTTTGGATTTATCCAAGGTGTCTATTGTCTTACGAAGGCTACTTAGATCCAGAACTTTGGACCTACAAATGACAACTTAAATATTTCATCTGGAATATTTAAAGTATATTTAATATGTGAAATGCAATTAAATGTCATTTCTCGTTCTCGATCAACGTTCATCGAATCCCGTTGGATTCATTCATAAAAGAATTTATTTGGTATAAATTCCTTTAATCCAAGGTCCAGAAAAATCGCAACATATGTGAAATTTCTTTGTCGAAAATCAAATTCTGGGTCAAAACTGACCTTAGCAGGTTACGGTACCCTTAATTAGGGGACAGTACTGCTAAATTTAATGGTATCGTCGGACCGTTAGCTGCTGAGACAGTTTATTTTGTTTTCAGTTCTCACAGTCAAAACCCACTCGTTGTAGTCTTGAACCAGAACCGTCTCCTATGTGAATAGATTCTGCCTATCTTCGGATTCCTTAGCTTTTTTCCTTTTCACTTCCGCATGGTACTAAACACACCTTATGTTTGGTCACCTTCATATCCATCATCTTCTAACTTATCTACAATTCTCAACCTTCGTTCTACACTACCAATACTTTCGCATCCCAATCATCTTCCACACACTTCAAGCGAAGAACCTCTAGGATAAGTTTAGATAACCCTTCTTCATCAACGTTGTTCCTTCTATCTAAGATAACCATACTAGAACCTTATCACTAACTCTGCAACCTTGAAGATTTTATCTTCTTAACTATTAGCACATTTCCACGTAATCACATGCCTCATCATATGAATATTCTACGAATACTCACAACGATTGAGAAGAGCTATGTGACTTCAAAGGTGAAGTTTATTGTATGCTATCCACCACTTGTCATAACATTACTAAGCTCATCGCTTCCGTCAACGTTAGTCTTCCACTTTATTTTTTTTTACTTTTTCCAACACATCTTGTCCGGATGGTCATCGATTAAGGGGGAGTGAAAACACACTCATACACATCTAGTCTTTCACCAAAAACTCTCAAGAACATACAAATGTGGTTATTATTCCCTAGAATTCCTTACTAAAACACTCATTGCTTAAGTACTCGTTACTTAGCAAAACCCCAGTCACAAAACCACAATTGACTCTAGCTTCCTAACCTCAACTCTTTGTGATCACTTAGCTATTTGTTCTGTTAATACAAATATCGCCTAAAAACGTTATTTATATTTTAACGATCTTTGCTAAGTTTTGTTAATGACAAGATACAAACTTTAGCTTGTAATAAAACATCACTTTAGTTTCTAAGTCTTGTATAACTAAGCCTTGCATTTCTATTTAAACATAAACTTGGTTTTATATATTTAAATGGATACTTTAAGACATGCATTCATGTATAGGTTATGTGTTTAACTTGCCATGAATCAATGCATGTTGAGAGGTATGTGGAGTTATTTGGCTTCAAAGTCCTGTTTTTTTTCTTTTTTTTTTTTTTTTTTGGATTTTCTTGCAAGTTGGCTTCTATTTATACTGCATAATGTCACTCTGCGAACCGGCGAGACCTTCTACAAGGGTTCCGCCGTAACTGCCAGGGTTCCGCCAGCTCCTGATGAAGGACCAGCCGTTGCACACAAAGTAAAGTCCCTACAAAACTATGTCGAAGCACATCACATAGCATTTGCATGACTATCCTATGAAGAGTGTTCTTCCATGCAAGTGTAAATGCCAAAGTTAGTCAAACACATAATCGTAACTAATGGATGATGCATGAACTAATTACACATGATGTGACACAACACATCAGAAGCATGCAAGGCACATTGCACACAAGTGTCACATCAATGCCT
>LBNU01004012.1:40273-50554 GCA_014162995.1 Artemisia annua | reverse complement strand
GGAGCATTGAGCTAGGGGGAGCTCGGAGGCATTTGAATACATGGCATGGAGTCTTCTTAACCATGGTGATAGAAGACTTCACTGGAATGATGCAAGCTCAACTTTCTGGGGAGAAATGAAGGTATTGTAATAAGGGGGAGAAGGGAGTGAAATTTCAAAGCAACCGTCTTACGAGTTGCATGATAGAAGTAGAGAGCTCGAGGCAACTACCTTTTTGGCTCGACAAAAGTGGGAGAAGGGAGTGTAAATGAGTAACTTCTACATTTTAATGAGTGTTGCGGTTTACATATTTGTCATCATCAAAAATCATGTTCTATACAAGTACCTTCAACCCTCACATCAAACCTTATAACTAAAATTCACTCTTGATAGTGATATTATGTTTCAGAACCTTCATCCCTTATATCAATCCCACTCAAACCCTATAGCTACACTTCACTCTTGACAGTGATAGTTAGCTTAAGAACCTTCAAACCATTGATCATTACAAACCTTATCACTATACTTCACTCTTGATAGTGACAGTTAGTTCAATAACCTTCAACCATCACAACCATTATACCCAAGTGTATATCTACACAATCACACGAAATCCTTCATGCACAAAATTATCTCTAACACACAACTAGGATCATCCAAAACTAGAACTTCCAGAACTTCGTTACCTCAACCCCGTTAGAGAAATTTACCCTCAATAGGATCACATGCACATCCTTTTCTCCTTTGAAATATATCATGCATATCATTGTCAGTGCAAACGATATATTAATCCAAACCTTCTTTGCCCACCTTTTCTTAAAGGTCAACTCTAACATTTTCCCGTCTTATGGAATTATTTCCATTTGCATCTAGGTGCATATCACTCTCATTTTCATTTTTCTTTCTTCTTCGAGTCTATATTATGACATGACTTGTCATAATATTAGTGACATATATCTACCTCATTTAGAGTATGTCTTAGCAACAAGCTATCCTTAACACCAATCATCTTAGGTAGATGATTATGTCGTTCAAAAGGTTTGTTAGAACTCGCCTTCCCAATGACAACTTGGAAGAAGTCATTTTGTGTGTTAGTCAATGAACGAATCTTGTTCTTGTTAGTGTGATTGATTGAACAATTACACCTTAGGTAGATGGTCGGGTTGTGACACTCAAGTATCTTTGAATTGCAATATGCATTCATTTTTTTCGATCAGCTTTCTTGGGCTTTCTTCATTGTTTTTATCCTCTTGGTACACTTTCATCACATATCTAACCTCTAGCATACTTTGATATGCTCACATACCTCATCAAACTCATTGCTTTTAGGTAGCTACTTAGTTTAACCCTTGCATGTCTTGCTATGTTCTCTATAATGATTGCTCCTATTTTGTTATATATTATGTTGCACGAAGCTAACCCTTGATGTAGGAAAAGCCTTTGTAAGAATTTGATCCATGCATCCGCTAGATACTAAGTTAAATAAACAAGGGGATTCAATCACCATAGGGGAGCATTGAGCTAGGGGGAGCTCGGGGGCATTTGAATACATGGCATGGAGTCTTCTTAACCATGGTGATAGAAGACTTCACTGGAATGATGCAAGCTGAACTTTCTGGGGAGAAAGGAAGGTATTGTAATAAGGGGGAGAAGGGAGTGAAATTTCAAAGCAACCGTCTTACGAGTTGCATGATAGAAGTAGAGAGCTCGAGGCAACTACCTTTTTGCCTCGACAAAAGTGGGAGAAGGGAGTGTAAATGAGTAACTTCTACATTTTAATGAGTGTTGCGGTTTACATATTTGTCATCATCAAAAAGGGGGAGTGGTATGTGCTATTTTACACATACTTTTGACCTTAGTTTAAGTGATAAGAAGACCAAAAACTAACGTTAAACGCCAAAGATATCTTGTTTTTGTGTTTGTGATCGTGCAGGGAAGGATATTGCATAAATGACATAAAAGTCAACCAAAAAGCCTAAAACGAGCACGAGATGTGGAAAAGTGTCAAAAAGCCGAGTCAATGATGATATCTACTTAAGAAAAGCCCAAGACAAATGTATTCCTTAAAGGCTCGAAGAAAAGTTCATGAGACACTTTACTGAAGCTCAAAGAGAATTTCAAGAAAAGTCCTCCACATTTGAGCAAGATGTCGCTTTTAAATCTTTTGAAGACCTTTGGAAGAAACGTCAACTCGAATCCTCAAGATTACATTAGTGTTACGTTTAATGTTTAAGAACATTTAGTAGTTTGTAACATAGTTTTAGTGCAATATCATGAATTGTAAAGGCTCAAGGGCTAAACGTGCAACATTGTCAAACATGTGCAAGCTCTTGACCTATAAATAGATGATTAAACCTCATTGTGAAGGTTGGTTAGTCTTTAGGTTAGATTTAGGAGTAGTGTAGATTTTATTTTGGTAATGAAGTTTTATTAAGTTTTAATAGCTTTCTCTCTCTACTCTCTCTCTAGATTATTTTCAAGATTTACAAGTTTTGAGTTTAATTTTGTTATTGTTAATCTTTTTTTACATGGTTTTAATCACAAAAAGCTTTTAAATACTTGTCACCTTTGCATGGTTTCTTTGAATCGAATGGTTTAAAAAGTTATGGGTTAGGGCTTGTTTTTGGTGTCGTCAGCTTATTGTTAGCTTATTTAGCTTCATAAATTAGTTTTCTAAAAGGTTTTCATAAGTTTTCATTAGTTTTTATTAAATTTTATTAACTAGATCCATTAGTCACGTAAAAAATAAACTTCCTGCGTCCAAATTTAATTTTTGCGAGTATGGTGTGTGAGGGTTTAGCGAGTATGAGATGTCCATTACATTTTTGCGAGTATCAAACTAGGGTTTAGCGAGTATGTACTTAGACTTGCGAGTATGGTTGTGATTTCTTGCGAGTATGGTCAATAATGTTGTGAGTATGGACTGTTGTGGTTTTAGCGAGTATGAGAAATTGGTTGCGAGTATGGGCACTTATGTTCTGCGAGTATGGGAACCCTAGTCTTGCGAGTATGGGTCTCATGGTTGCGAGTATGATTTCTTGGTTAGGAGTCTTAGCAAGTATGGTATTGTGTTTTTGCGAGTATGGTTTGTTTCAAGTTCTTTTCTAGTTTAATTTCTTTTACAAGCCGAGTTAGGCTTTTATTTCCCTCATCGTTTCATCGAGTGAGGTTTTACTTTTCTTAATTCTAAACGTTATGCTGTCGAAATTTTCTAAAACCTTTTTAGCAACGTTTTCTTATTAAAGTCTTATGTCTTTTCATTTTTAGTTGTCAACTTTATTTACGTTTAATGATTTCAAGTCTTTCATTTTATCTTTATCGCTTTACGTTCTTTAATATGAGTCGTGAGTAGTTTTAAATCGTGTTTGCTTAGTAATCCGAGTTTGTGAGGTAAGTGCGAACGTTAAATGTTTGTGATTAATAATCGTCAAGATTATTTAGACTTATGATTTGATTATTCGAAGAACAAAAGTCTAGAACGAATAAATCACTTGTCTAGAGTTATTATCTTTTTAAAAGATTAATTGACAACTAATCTCGAGAAAGGAAAATAACTCGTCACAAACCATTAGCTCAAACTTAATGAACTTACTCGTGTCGCTTTGCAAACATATTGTTTTTTTTAAATTCATTTACCGTTTTCATTACTTATCGCACTTTAATCATCGCTTTCTTTAAGTCGCTTTATTACATGTTTCTTTACTTGCTTACTTATTTTGTGTCACTTTATCGCTTTCCTTTACTTTAACCGTATTTTAAATTGTCATTGTAGTATAACCAAAACCAAAAATCATCTTTTAAACCTATTCATCTCACATATCTCACGATCTTGAGTGACGAGATCAGTTCAACCCTCGTTGGGACTACGACTCGAGTTTATAAGCTTAACCGCTTGAAAAACGCTCTCGTCAGGGAGATTGTTAGTGCAAATATTACGATATTTAAACTAGATGGTCTCTTCGGTTTTAATGATGACAAACATGTAACTTGTAATACAAAACATAAAATGCACAAGTCACTCTTAATTACGCATCATCATCTCAAGACTTCTACATATGGACTTAGCTAATTGGATTGGGCCAAGCATACATATGGACTTAGCTAAGTGGATCGGGCCAAGAAAATGAACAAGTCTGATGAGTGTGTAAATACTCATCATTTTTTGCCCATTTAAAACGTGAAAATAACTTAAAACACACAAATATACCAAATTATACTGCAAATATCCTTGGATTGTGTTTTTATGTGTTTTAGGTACAAAGGATTGAAAACAGAGGAAAAACGGAGCAAAATGGACATTTTCCGGATTGACTCGATAACGTACGTACAATTTGTTAAATCAAGACGAAGTCAAAATCAACCCCGGGGATACACTTACCAATATAGTTCGTTTGTGTTTCCTTGGAAATATAAATAAACAAACCGTTTCACGGGAGGTTTGACTACATTGACCATCCTTGGTTAATGAGTCGTTAATCTGAGCGTGATCAAATTTTGGCGCCGCTGCCGGGGAGGCAGTGAAGTGGATTATAGGTTCAGTTTAACGATATGTGTTTTTCTTGTGAATAGTTTTTATAAATAATCGAAAAACCCAAAAATATTTTCCTTTTCTTTTTGAATATATTTGTTTTTCCATTTTTCAAAAATCGTAAAAACCCAAAAATATTTTTCTTATCTTAATATCTTTCAAATATCCAAATATATATATATATATATACACACACACACACACACACACACACACACACACACATATATATATATATATATATATATATATATATATATATATATATATATATATATATATATATATATATATATATATATATATATATATATATATTCTCTTTCATTCCTATTTTTTATATATAAAAATGTTAATAATTACAAAAATATTTTTTATTCTATTTATTCTTCCTTTCTTATATATATAATATAAAAATCCTAAAAAAATCATTGTCGTCCTCTTAAATTTTTAATTCTCATTTCTTTACCCTCTCCTTGTTTAATTCTCCACAATGATCGATTTTCCACCGAATCATCCCCATGATCCTCGGACCATGGAGGATTTCTATCGTCCGTCACTGATCGGTAGAAGAGGACCGATCACTCCAACATCAGTTCCTGGAACCGATTTCACATTGAAAAATCATATGATTCGACTGATCCGGCAAAATTGCCAATTTCACGGATTTCGAGATGAGGATGCAAACGAGCACCTAAACAAGTTCATATCTATCACTCAATCCATGAAACAAAAAGGAGTTTCTCAAGATAGCATTCGTTTGAATCTATTTCCATTCTCTTTATCATACCACACTGAATCTTGGTTTTATGCTCTTAAAACCCACTCAATTCATACTTGGGAAGAGATGTTCCTCAAGTTTCTTTCAAAATACTTTCCACGTTCTAAAACGGTGCAGCTTAGGAAAGACGTTTTGAATTTCCGACAATTGCATATGGAGTCCCTATTTGAAGCTTGGGAAAGATTCAAATCTTTTTTACGGAAATGTCCTAATCACCAAATTTTGCTTCTTGATCAAATCCTAACCTTTTATCATGGTATAACTTCGATTGATCGAGACAAAATCATGTTGGCTGCCGGTGGTAATCTCATGCGGAAAACTCCACAAGAAGCTTACGATTTAATCGACAATATGACACATCATCACTATCAATGGGATACTGAAGTTCATTATCACTCTACCACTGATTTGAGCGCTCATCATTCTGATTAGATTTTCGCAAAGATTGCACAAATTAAGGTCCTTGGCAAGCAAGAAAGTTATATAAGTCAATATTGCCAGCAAGGACCAGGTCATCCTAACACTATTTACTTTTGATACTCCGACGAGGATGAAAGTGATGAGGATGGACCTTTTGAAGAAAAGAATTCTAGGATCGATCAACTCATTAAGGAAACTTCAGATATCTTGATAATGGGGGACAAGGAAGTCGAAGTCAATGCTCTTGAGGAAATTGATGACCTTTTCCAATCCCAAAGGTATCTGAGAAACCTTTTGATTCGATTTCAGAAACTTTCAATACGACTATCACTAATCCTTTGTTTGATTTCGATTATGAATTTACTCTAAATTCAGTTAATCCAATCTTTGATATTCAGAATAGTAATGAGTCTGAAACGGAGACTATAATGGACGAGGTGCATGTTTATAGCCCACAAAGTACCGCACATGTCCCACCTCCGTATATCTTTCATGAGTTAGAGTATAAGAGCTTTAATGACAAATTTAATAATGATGACGATTATCTCACAATTGTTATCAAGATTTTCCCCCGTTTCTCACATTTAATGTGACTTCTCCTCTTCTTTACTCCTTCAGGAGTGAGGATACCATCTTTGACCGCGGCATCACCGTTTATAATTTCTACTATTTAAAGACGTGGGTATCTCATCGGGGTTGAACTTTCACGTATTTCAATGTTTATCCAAACATCTTGAATGAAAGTCTGATGGAGATTATCTCTTCCACATGTTGCTTCCCCAAGAACCAATGAATTCGTGGTCGAGTCAAGCTAGTGACTCGGTTAACAAAAACATTAGCACCGCATGGGTGACAACCCATGTTTCTGTCTTCTTTCTATTTTCTAACACTAAGTGTGGGGGAATTCCTCTGCTGTTGTTTGTTTCTGTGTGTTTGCTCTTGTTTTCAGGTTTCCCTTGGATCGTGATGATTGACGCGCCTGTTTTCAATCCAGCCGCCCAATATCCGATCCTTTTTGCTAACGATTATCTAGGGATATCTTATCAAACTTTTTTTGTGAAAAAAGATTTCCTTCACACACTTGGCTAGTAATGTTACTTTTTTTATGTTCTAAGCGTCGGAATAATAGCCGGTACTTTGAATATTGAGGGCAATATTCAATTCTAAGTGTGGGGAGAATTCTAGCGAATTTGATCACATTTGTACCTTCTAGTGCCCTAGTACCCCCGTTTTGACAAAATTTTAAAATTTTTCAATAAATTGAATAAAAAGAAGTGCTATGCACACAAAAAATGAAAAAAATAAAAAATAAATAAAATAAGTTGTTTAGTCTTGATTAGGCTAGAACAAGGGGAATCCTGACTCTGCTAGAGTGTTGATCTGGCTGCTTCCTTAACTTTTAGTCTAAGTTTTTACGAATTATGCAAATGAAAATGCTAAGCGTAGAGTAGTTGGTTCTCTTTAGAGCTTATATAAGTAATTTATGGCTTTTTCTCCCAGAAGCTCCTAATCTGACTAAATAAGTACTGTTTTCAAACTTTTGAACATAAAAATCATTTTGTTATGCAAAACAAATTTTTATACAAATTTGATATAGAGTACTAGTTCAAATTTTTATTCTAATTTTGGAACAAGCATACTTTCTTAAAATCTGAATAATGTTGCAAAATGAAGTGAGTAAAATTGCTGAATGTTGCAAAAGTAAAATTATAAGTATGTTGTGAAAAAAAGGAAAGAAAAAAATGATGAAAAGAAAGAAAAAATGAGAAAAATGAAAATGAAAAAAAATTGATGTGTTGAATAGAATTAAAATGTTGCTTATAAATAAATGTACGAAACATGCTTTTTCTTAAATTTGAATCAAAAGTTGAACTAGTATTCGTTAATTTTGTCATAAAGATTAAACGGTAATTTATAGATTGTTGAGTTCAAAGACCCCGAAAGCTCCGATACTATTCTCGAGGGTGTAAAAACCTAGCCTCCTAAGCTTCGGCTAAAAGGACAAGGTGAGAAGAAAGCCGCTACATGGAGTGATCTCACCTTTGAGTCTCTAATCTCTAAATGATCGTTTGTTGCTATCTATTTAAGTATTTAATTTTAACTTGTCGGAAATATCAGAAATCTTTGAAATCGAAATCCCGCTGATTCTGTTACTATTCTCCATGAGGTGTGATGACGCTCGAATTATACATATTTTATATAGCGTTATTTGTTAGTTTCTATATGATTTATAAGGACTTTCGATACTTAATTGCATGAAAATACATTGCAGGTCCTCTAGACAAAGATCTTCAAGAACCAAGGCAATATGTACAAATCCAAGATAATCTTATGATAAAGCCTATTCCAAGAGAAAAGAGCGCCGTGCTTGTGTCTCAAGTGTGCCGGTTACGGGGGCGAATATAATCCTATACAATCTAAGTCGAATCAAGTCAAGTGCGCCGATCTTATATCTTAAGCACGCCGGCCTTCAGCTCTATTAATGACCCTTTGGCTCCAAGAAATCTCTTGAAGGCGGCCGCTGTTTATCTCCTAGATCGCCTACATTCAGTGTGAAGTCCGCCGGCCTTTTCCTCAAGAGCGGTATACTTCAGTGCGTGGCCAGTCAACCTCTGCCTATAAATAGAGCCTCATTTCGCCTCATTTTCATACCAACACTCCTCCCAACAACCAACAAAGCTCTGATAATAATTCATCTCATGTTACAATCATTGGGGTGATAGAAATAAAGTCAAAGTTCTAAAAGCGTTGAAATACTCTCTCGATATTAACTGTGGTGATCGCTAGTGATGGTAGCTTCTTCATTACATTAATTCAGAAAGTATGTTTATCATTTCGTACGATATTACCACTATAAGCATGATTGTTAAAGCCATTTTAGGCTAAACTCTTTATGGTTGCTTTTATATGTTAATATAATAAAGTGTATGGTTGTGGTTATGATCTCTTGTTGATTTCCTGTTTATGTTACGATCTTGCTGTGTTCTAAACTTATCACCATTGTTTATCTCTTTGATTATAATTGCTAATTGGAAAAGGATCGAAAGATTCAATTAGTATTTTATGGTTTTCAACATATGTCTATGTGTGTTGCTCAATTGAAGGAGAAATCGCTTTTGTATTGAAATAAACAATAGAGTTTTAAACGTCGCAACTATTTCTTAAACTAGCTAACCACTTGTTTAAAGATTAGCAGACATAAGTCTTGAATCACATTTGTTAACTAATGAAACGTTATTTTGACGAAAACAACTACTCATTTGTTGAACTTACTAAACACTGAGATCATTATCATATACCATCACTGAATTATAGCAACCAACCAAGTAATCATATTTGTCTCATACTTGAATTTCACAGTCAAACATTTGCATAAGTTTTCTAAATCATCTTGATTAGTTAATTGATATATTAGAGTAATCTCAGTCCCTGTGGAACGACCTCGTCTTACCAAAACTCTTTACTATAAACGAGGGTTATACTTTTACCCGTGTGTTTTGAGTATTAAGGAATCGGTAAAATTAGTATTATAAATTTAAAGCTTTCGAAACACATCAAAGTTTTTGGCGCCGCTGCCGGGGACTAGTATTTGCTCTTTTTATTAATTATTTGATCATATTAGTAGCATTTAGATTTCATTTCTGTGTTACATTTCGAATATCATCTGTTCTGTTCCAAATAACCGTCGGTTTTCAACTGAAGTTGCCGCTCTTTCACCACGATCACAGCAATTTTTTTCAAAGAAAGCGCCGCTTTTCTGGAAAATTTAAAATCAAAAATTCAAACTTTTACCTCGTACAACCCAGAAGCATGCCGTACTTATCACTTTAGTATGCCGTACTTATTACCTCAGAGACTAAAAATTAATTCATCCGAATTAAATTTTAGTTGTCCTTAAAATCATAAATCCGATATTGGATGGTCACACGATCATCCAACGCTGTTAGGTCACCATATTAGTAAACACAAGTAATCTTATAAGAGAAATGAGATGAGAATTAGACTTGGTTGATTAATAACAATATAAAAGATGAAAGAGCAAGAGTTTTCTTAAGATATGAAATTAACCAACAAATGTAATGAGATACATGATGTCCTATTTATAGGAGAGGGATAGGGCAACACTCCCTTCCTTCCCTATCTTCTAAGTCGTGGGCTTTCAAGCCCCATTGGACATCTTATTAAACTTAAACATAAACCATACGAGTAACTAAATAACGTAGCTAATAATGATAATTATAGCAACCTCTTACATTTACTGAAATGACCGAGACTTGACTGAATAGTTGAAAACTATGATCCTAACAATCTCCCCCTAAGGATCGGTCATGAAGGATTGTTGAAGGATAGAAGTTCGTCACGGTCATCGAGGTTGCTTGACGTCTTTGTCTTTGGACTTTAACTGTTGACATTTGTAGCTTTAGACGTCTTCAAAATGATTGTAGTAGAAGTGATTCATCGTTCTTTGTTCTTTGTCTTTGTTGATGTGAAAATGAGAGATGATGTTGTAATCCGCCACGCTTCACTTTCGGTATCTCCAATGGATTCGCTCCGTTCCAACATGCTCATACAT
>LBNU01004012.1:22902-35317 GCA_014162995.1 Artemisia annua | reverse complement strand
TGGAATCTGTCCTTCATTTTGCAAACACAAAATACAAATGTTGGATGACAAGAAACCAGTTGTCCAGAAACAAAGAAGGTTAAATCCTAATATGCAAGGAGTAGTGAATAAGGAAGTAACTAAACTCCTCGATGCCAGAATTATTTATCCCATCGCTGATAGTCCATGGGTTAGTCCTATTCATTGTGTACCAAAGAAAGGTGGTATCACTGTGGTCACAAATGAGAATGATGAGTTAGTTCCCACCAGAACAATCACTGGTTGGAGAGTTTGTATTGATTACCGAAAAATCAACGAGGCTACAGCCAAAGATCACTTTCCCTTACCCTTTATGGATCAAATGTTGGAAAGACTAGCAGGAAACGAATACTTTTGTTTTCTCGATGGTTTTTCTGGATACTTTCAAATTCCTATCGATCCTCTTGATCAAGAAAAAACAACATTTACATGTCCTTTTGGAACATATGCTTACAGACGAATGCCTTTTGGTTTATGTAATGCACCTGCTACATTCCAAAGATGCATGATTGCAATATTTTATGACATGATTGAAGAATCTATGGAAGTTTTCATGGATGATTTCTCTGTCTTCGGAAATTCATTCAAAAGCTGTTTAGTCAAGTTAAGTAAAATACTTAAAAGATGTGAAGAAGCTAATTTAGTTCTTAATTGGGAAAAATGTCACTTCATGGTTAAAGAAAGAATTGTGCTCGGACATAAAGTGTCTAGAGCAGGATTAGAAGTTGACAAAGAAAAAATTGAAGTAATAGCAAAACTACCACCTCCTACTAATATCAATGGTATTAGAAGTTTTCTTGGACATGCCGGTTTTCACCGTAGATTCATAAAAGATTTCTCCAAGATAACTAAACCTTTAAATAAGCTACTTGAAAAAGACATTCCATTCGAATTCAATGAAGAATGCGTAAAAGCATTTGAACTATTAAAAGAAAAGCTTACATGCACACCTATCATAACAAGCCCGGATTGGAACCTTCCATTCGAGCTGATGTGTGATGCAAGTGAAAGTGTTATTGGAGCCGTACCGAAAAGAAAAACATTTTCATCCAATCTACTTTGCTAGTAGAACATTGAATGCAACCCAACAAAATTATACAATAACAGAAAAAGAACTAATGGCTGTTGTATTTGCATTTGATAAATTCTGATCATATCTCGTTCTATCCAAAACAGTTGTTTACACAGATCATTCAGCATTAAAATATCTCTTTAAGAAGTTAGATGCCAAACCTCGTCTCATACGATGGGTTTTGCTCTTACAAGAATTCGATATTGAGATAAAAGACAAAAAAGGTGCTGATAATGTCGCAGCAGATCACCTATCTAGAATTGAGAAACATGATGGTTATGATGAAGAATTTGAAATAAACGATTATTTTCCAGAAGAAATTCTGATGGAAATAAATTCAGATAAAGAACCTTGGTTTGCTGATTTTGCAAATTATTTGGTTGGACAAATTCTACCTAAAAACATGACATACCAACAAAAGAAAAAATTCTTTTCCGATCTTAAAAATTTCTTTTGGGAAGAGCCACATCTCTTTAAGATATGTCCTGATGGGATTATAAGAAGATGTGTAGCAGGACCTGAAACCCGATCCATTCTAGATGCATGTCATCATGGAACAATTGGAGGACATTATGGACCATCTATCACGGCCAGAAAAGTCTTAGAATCTGGTTTCTATTGGCCAACAATATTCAGAAAAACCCATACCTTAGTTCACCTTTGTGAAGCATGCCAAAAAAAACTGGAAATATATCAAAACGATATTAAATGCCTTTAAAATATATACAAGTATGTGAGATATTTGACATATAGGGTATAGATTTCATGGGACCTTTTCCAAAATCCCATAAGTTTGAATACATACTCGTAGCAAAATGGGCAGAAGCCCAAGCTCTTCAAACTAATGATGTAAAAGTCGTTATAACATTCCTTAAAAAACTCTTTAGTCACTTCGAAGCTCTAAAAGCCTTAATTAGCGACAGAGGAACACATTTCTGTAATCATATGATGGAAAAAGCAATGAAGAAGTATGGTGCAAACCATCGTTTTTCTGCCTCATATCATCCTCAAACTAGTGGTCAAGTGGAAAACACAAACAGAGCCTTAAAAAGAATCCTTGAAAAAACTGTAAAAGACAATCCTGCTATTTGGTATAAAAAATTGGATGACGCTCTATGGGCTTTTCGAACAGCATACAAAACACTTACCCGAACAACACCTTATAAATTAATCTATGGAAAAGCTTGTCATTTACCGCTCGAATTAGAACATCGTAGGTATTCGGCCCTTAAAAATTGTAATACCGACTTGATAGCCGCCGGAAGAAAACGTATGCTTCAATTACATGAGTTAGACGAATTCCGATTACACGCTTATGAAAATTCTATACTATACAAAGAAAGAACAAAAATCTGGCACGATCAAAAACTTAAAATCCGTAAAGAATTCAACAAAGGAGACAAATTACTACTATTTCACTTAAAATATAAATTCAAACAACCGAAATTAAAATCCCGTTGGCTTGGACCATATATGATAAAACACCAATATCCATCCGGATATGTGGAATTATACGGGAAAGATGATAAAACTTTTATTGTCAGTGGTCACAGACTTAAATTATATCATGAAGAAGAAAGTTACAATGATCGAAGGGCAGAACTCACTCCCTTCTTCCCTAAAACTTAAAAATCATACGTCCTTGTGAGTCTAGCTTAAGACTCCTTGAAAAACAAGCGCTTCTCGGGAGGCAATCCGTGTTTTCAAAATTTTTTCAACACAGTTTAATTTAAGTGTGGAGGCGTTTTCGCCTTGTGGTTATTTATAAAAAAAAATAAAAAAAAAAAAAAAAAAAAATCCCAAAAATATTTTTGTGTGTTTGTTTATTTTTGCAGGTTTTTGAGAATATATGGATGCTTGCTGAAGAATCTCTTATATCAACTTCCGCCGATAACCCCGGGAAGTTTCGATCCTTTTTTCTCGATTATCCTATTTTTGTTATTTTTCAATCTTTCACATTAGGGACAATGTTCAACTTAAGTGTGGAGGGAGGACAAATAGGATAAGTCGAGCGTATTCCACATTATTGCTTGCTCTATAAATTTCCAAAATTTTAGGTTCTATATTAGAAATTTGATAAAAAAAAATGCAATGCACATCAATACATATTTAGCACATGCAAAAACCCCACTAAATTGTGAGAATATTCTTAGCCTTTATATGAAGTGTGTAGCATTTTGCACTTCCTGTTTCTTGATATATGAGTGTGCCGGTAATTCATTTTAACTCTAGAACTTGTGCATGTATATCGTTTACTAAATCACAGTGAGGTTAATTTATAAACGAATATAGATGACAAAAAGGCAAAATATCCACCAAAATCAATCTTTATCCTTATCCCTTATCTCAGTTATCCTTATCCACCAAAAATCAGCCGGAAATAAATAAAAAATTTATCGAAGCACTTTTGCTATAATCCCTCTATTTGCTAGTCGCTAGTATAATAAAGTATAAGAAAAGATGATGAATAAAGGCAAGAAAAATATATGCCTAGAAAAGAAAAAGTAAAGTGAAAAATATGATGTTGACTAGCGATAGTATGGATTAGTGAATCTGTATGGCTACTATATCTCTCTAAACAAAAACACCCAAGTTATTCCCTATCTCCGAAACAAAATAAACCTTATTTTGCCTTCTTTTGATATATTTGTCTGGTGCTCACGCCGCAATGGTTATGTTTACGTATCTTGTACAAGCCTATGGTAGTTTTCTTGATTTATGTCTGTGCAAATTGAGTGTTCCCACATAATCACCCTATTGAGCGAAATTGTGTGAAATTAAATAAATCCTATGTGAGGTGATCTGATCTAGTATGTATTGATGCCATATATGAAATGTCTTTGTCTCTAACAAATAAACTTCCTTCAAGAATCTATTTTTAAAAATCTTTAATTTGTTTTGTCGCTTACATTGCTTGAGGGCAAGCCATAGCTAAGTGTCGAGGGATTTGATGACGCTCGAATTATACATATTTTATATAGTGTTATTTGTTAGTTTCTATATGATTTATAAGGACTTTCGATACTTAATTGCATGAAAATACATTGCAGGTCCTCTAGACAAAGATCTTCAAGAACCAAGGCAATATGTACAAATTCAAGATAATCTTATGATAAAGCCTATTCCAAGAGAAAAGAGCGTCGTGCTTGTGTCTCAAGTGCGCTGGTTACGGGGGCGAATATAATCCTATACAATCTAAGTCGAATCAAGTTAAGTGCGCCGATCTTATATCTTAAGCACGCCGGCCTTCAGCTCTATTAATGACCCTTTGGCTCCAAGAAATCTCTTGAAGGCCACCGCTGTTTATCTCCTAGATCGCCGACATTCAGTGTGAAGTCCGCCGGCCATTTCCTCAAGAGCGGCGTACTTCAATGCCTAGCCAGTCAACCTCTGCCTATAAATAGAGCCTCATTTCCCCTCATTTTCATACCAACACTCCTCTCAACAACCAACAAAGCTCTAATAATAATTCATCTCGTGTTCCAATCATTGGGGTGATAGAAATAAAGTCAAAGTTCTAAAAGCGTTGAAATACTCTCTCGATATTAACTGTGGTGATTGCTAGTGACGGTAGCTTCTTCATTACATTAATTCAGAAAGTATGTTTATCATTTCGTATGATATTACCACTGTAAGCATGATTGTTAAAGCCATGTTAGGCTAAACTCTTTATGGTTGCTTGGATATGTTAATATAATAAAGTGTATGGTTGTGGTTATGATCTCTTGTTGATTTCCTGTTTATGTTACAATCTTGCTGTGTTCTAAACTTATCACCATTGTTTATCTCTTTGATTATAATTGCTAATTGGAAAAGGATCGAAAGATTCAATTAGTATTTTAGGGTTTTCAACATATGTCTATGTGTGTTGCTTAATTGAAGGAGAAATGGCTTTCATATTGAAATAAACAATAGAGGTTTAAACGTCGCAACTATTTCTTAAACTTGTTAACCACTTGTTTAATGATTAGCAGACATAAGTCTTGAATCACATTTGTTAACTGATGAAACGTTATTTTGACGAAAACAACTACTCATTTGTTGAACTTACTAAACCACTGAGATCATTATCATATACCATCACTGAATTATAGCAACCATCCAAGTAATCATATTTGTCTCATACTTGAATTTCACAGTCAAAAATTTGCATAAGTTTTCTAAATCATCTTGATTAGTTAATTGATATATTAGAGTAATCTCAGTCCCTGTGGAACGACCTGGTCTTACCAAAACTCTTTACTATAAATGAGGGTTATACTTTTACCCGTGTGTTTTGAGTATTAAGGAATCGGTAAAATTAGTATTATAAATTTAAAGCTTTCGAAACACATCAAGGTGTCAAAAGCCAGGTCACCAAAAGCAACTGGTTTGGGATGTGCTGAGAAGAAAGCCACTACATGGAAAAGGCCATTTTTTATTCTTAGATTTCCGAGGTTCCCAGTAGGTTAGTATTTGACTTAAATGAATAACAACCATAATAAATGTCGATTTTTGTGATCATACTTTTGAAAACAAGCACACTCACCTAACTTGAATAATTGCGGGAGTAAAAAGTTAAGTCTCCGCTTACATAGATTACTAATATAAGTAGTGTTAGCATTTTACAAAAACGTTTGCACAAGGGCTTTAAACTTAGTTGGGAGTATAAAAAAGAGGATGACGATTACAATTCCCTGGAGACACCCAGTTTGGGTTAATCCCGTTCCATGATGCCATTTTTGAAAATCAAGCATGTTATTTACTTTTGTTGTATTTTAAATTTCTTGCATCAAATAAAAAGTCAAAACGGGATGATCTTGGTATATTGATATTCTTTCATTACTTCAAATGATTGGATTGCTAGGGACTAGCAATAGTTTAGTGTGGGGGATTGATGAGTGTGTAAATACTCATCATTTTTGGCCCATTTAAAACGTGAAAATAACTTAAAACACACAAATATACCAAATTATACTGCAAATATCCTTGGATTGTGTTTTTATGTGTTTCAGGTACAAAGGATTGAAAACAGAGGAAAAACGCAGCAAAATGGACATTTTCTGGATTGACTCGATAACGTACGTACAATTTGTTAAATCAAGACGAAGTCAAAATCAACCCCGGGGATACACTTACCAATATACTTCGTTTGTGTTTCCTTGGAAAGATAAATAAACGAACCGTTTCACGGGAGGTTTGACTACGTTGACCATCCTTGGTTAATGAGTGGTTAATCTGAGCGTGATCAAAGTCCATTCGGGGCCGAATAGTAACCGGCCCAACAAGGCCCATCAAGACCCAATACTGCTTTTAGAAGCATCTAGAACATGGAGGGAAAATGGCAAATTCAAAATTCAAATTTTGAATTTAAGAGGGAATGGACGGAATATTCTTCAGCATATTCCTTATGCTTTAGAATATTCTTTGGCATATTCCTTATAATTTGGAATATTCTTTGGCATATTCTCCATGCATGCAATTCCCCATTGGTTTTTATCCAAGATCTCGAGTCAATAAATAGCAAGCAACTCTCCATTTCTTGGGCGCGAAATTGAAGCATCAAAAACACACACATAAATATTCATGTAATTAGACTAGGAAACTGTAAGTGTAATAGGGAGATCCGGATGATGTGTAAGTCCATGGATGATAGAAGATTAGGACGGTGTGTACGTCCATAGGAGATTTTGTGTTGATTATGACTTTGTATAAGTTCGTATGTCAGTGTGTGAAGGCTTGGACTTGGTGTGAGTCCGTGCATGAAGACTAGGACCGGGTGAAGGTCCGTGAAGACTTGGATCGGGTGAAGATTCAAGTGGATGAGTTTGCTCATTCGTGTAGCCATGTGGGCTTTGTGAAGATTGGTCCTAGCTAGGATTAGGACTCGACATTCCGCTTAGTGTCGTTAAACTTGGTGTAAGCTTCGGTAAAGACTTGGATCGGGTGAAGATTCAAGTAGACGAGAGTACTCGTTCGTGTGGCCACGTGGGCCTTTGGTTAGATTGGTTCTAGCTAGGATTATGACTCGACATTCCGCTTAGTGTCGTTAAAATTGGTGTAAGCTTTGGTGTACGGTTTGTTCCGCCATAATGGAGCTTGTTGACTAGTAAAGTAACTCTCCAGTGTGGTACTCGGGGAGTGGAGTAGGGCGAAGAGGAGCTTCGTGACCAAACCACTATAACTCGCCGTGTCCGGGTTTGCGTTTTCTTTACTTATATCTTTACATTTATCTTCGCATTTACCGCTTTATATTTATNAAATTGGTGTAAGCTTTGGTGTACGGTTTGTTCCGCCATAATGGAGCTTGTTGACTAGTAAAGTAACTCTCGAGTGTGGTACTCGGGGAGTGGATTAGGGCGAAGAGGAGCTTCGTGACCAAACCACTATAACTCGCCGTGTCCTGGTTTGCGTTTTCTTTACTTATATCTTTACATTTATCTTCGCATTTACCGCTTTATATTTATATTTACATTGCGTTTATGTTTGTGTGGTTTGTTGCTTATATGGTGTTGATCATGTTTGTTTCATGGCCTGATAGTGTTTATGTTGTAGTTTACTTCATACTATCTCTATTTGTTGTATGACCATTGTTGACACTTTTCATATTGTGTCACACTAAATCGGTTATTTGATACAAAAGTTTTTAGTTTTAAATGGAAACGTATTCACCCCCCCCCCTACGGTTTCCACAATGCATACACTTGTGTTCTCCAAAAAGGACACAAGTTGTATAAGAGTCTTATATGAGATCTATGGACCTTGCCTTACATATTATGGTGGTCACTTTTGTTCCAAACGGTCTACAGTCGTGGAGTGATACTTTGGTATACTTCAGCGGCTCACCTGAATTGTGGGTATACTTCGGTATATTTGTTGTAAACCTTCTTTAGGGTATCCAATTCAGGAACAACCTTTGTAATGATTAGAGAGAGTCTTCACAATATGCTGTTGATTATCTCGAAGTCTGAGCATGTAAGTGCTGGAAATCCCGCTAAGGAGATTCCTTTCACGAATTGAGTCCTTAAGACGTGGGACGTTACTTGGATTTATCCTATGTAATGATAACTGTTCCTAACAGGGATTAGGATGGCTGATGTGCCCGACCAAGGTGAATGGAATCAAGAACATTCATCAGTAAAACAATCATCATAGTGGTCTAATCTTTATGAGAAGTCCACGATGATCGATGGAGATTATTACTAACATTTACCATGTAGCTAGCGATGAATGTTCCTTGGAGAAAAACCGTTACCATTATAATTTATCATCATCACTCAAAGATCCACATGCTCATACCAAACAAAGCTCAAAGAAAGCTCTCTTCAAAGATCAAAGCAAAGCAAAGTTCAGAACAATTCTACGTAAAGTCAAAGAATCGACAAAGTAAAAAGACAAGGATCAAAGTCAAAGAAAAGAGAACTTCACAAAGATACAAAGTCAAAAAAAGTATGAGCATGTTGAAGAAAGGCGTAAAGACAACAGAGTAAAGGTGTTGATCAAAGGTAAAGAACGACCAAACGACATTAATCAAAGATTACAAAGCATGAAGGAACAAAGACTAAAGACAATTCTATGACAATACACAAAGTTCAAAGACAAAGAAGGCAAAAGACCTACTCACGTGGAGCATCATTTGAATGACCACTCCTTAGGGGAGATTGTTAGCATTAATGAAAAGTAGCGGTCATTCTAGTCATAGGAACTTTGTAAACGTGTCATAGTTTATGTTATTACTTATGTAATGGGCTCGTGGGACTTGGTAATCTAATATGTTAAGAGTTAGGATATGTAAGACTTTTATAATTCAGGTAAACCAAGTCTAAGCCCAAGCCCATAGAAATCCTAATAGGGCATCATGTATCCAACTATATAAACACCTCAAAGGCTCATTTGAGGTGTGTGCTTGAGTGTGTATTGTGTGTGTTTTGCCTTAATAAAAGTTCTCTCATTTTCATCTCTATCCCTTCATATTCATATGCCATATACATCTATCAAGTCACCATCTTTACTTCATATTATGTGATAAAGTTACTAGATCTAAGGTCCTACACTTTGACCATATTGAAAGTTTGAAAATATTGAAAGATTAAAAATGAAGTGTCTAAGTAAAACATAAGACCTCATGATCAAGGTTAAAACTTTGACAATATTGAAAGATTAAAAATGAAGTGTCTAAGTAAAAGACAGTCCAAACACATGAAACAATAAACATCTTAACAAAGCCATCAATATAGAAGAATGGTTTGCGACTCCACTAAACTAAATTTTAGTTAAAAATAAAGGGCAAAACTTTGAGTTAGTCTAGCAATAAGTAGCGACATCTTGTATTTTTGATGACCCGAAAGGATAATAGACAATCTATTTTTGCGACATTGCGTTTAAACGTATCACTTACCTTTATCATCACAAGTTACAAAACTATGTAAAAAGTACCATTTTCTTGTCTTTGGTCACAACGCTTTAATACCAAACAGGTTGGTAACGGTTTGGTATTAAAGTACTGTGACGAAATGTGTGCTATATGATCAAAACACAACATGATATTCAAGATTACCTCACGGGTATTCCAAACAATAAGAACAAAAATTTAGATAAGTCTTGCCTTTTCAAGTTATGATATGAGCTGAGAGAGCAATACAACCTCCCATATTGAGTGCATGCCTATGAGAAAAAAGATTAAGAACCTAGTAAACATTTTACACTTGATGACATCATTTTTTTCTCTTTAATATTTGTAAGGTTAATACTTGGTGGCCCTTGTGATATGAAAAGATATAAGTACATAATAACTAGAGTAAATTACACCATTAGTCTATGTGGTTTGACCAGATTTTGTGAATAGTGAAAATTCGAGAAAATTTACCTTGCGAGCCCAAAATATTAAAAGAAAAAAAAAAGAAAATAAAGAAAGAAAAAACCCAACTGGTCCAAATTTGCTAACGTCATTAGTTTTTGGTCATTATCTCCTGTCACATGTCTGTCACATCAGGATAGGTTGATTTTTTCACTGTTCTTGTACTTTAATGCATTTTTTTAACCTTTACTTTTTTGTCTTTTTATTAATTTATTTATTATTTTTTGTTTGTCCTTTTTATAACAACCTTCATGTGGAACTCACCCTCACCACTTATACTCTTTTCTTCTTCACCTACTACCACCACCACTACCACTATTACTCACCACCACCAGCACTGTCCACCAACTTATTCCCACCACCATCACCGTCCACCAACACTTTCTTGTTTGTTATTACTATTATATTATTATTCTAATTATTAATTTGTTTCATTTGGTATAACTGCCAATTCTTGTACCGTATTAGTATAACTGCCGATTCCTCATATATAAACCTAGTACTATCAATTACACAAACTTCATCAACAAGAACAACATTCACGAATAGAACAAGCTTGTGGTTATCAGTTTCAAATTTGGGCTAATTCATAAGTCATCTATTATCTTATCTTTGAGTCTCTAGGTTGATGCACCATTTTTAGTACACGATATTCCTAGTACACCCCTCAGAGCCTATCTTTTTCACGGTTCTCGTGATATTTCTGTGGATTCCGAAACATTAATGTAGAGCACTGTTTACAATCCACCCCCAAAAATACACCCAAATTTCCTCAGCCCACCTTGTATGCACTCATTTTTAGTGCATTATTTTTATTTGTTAAACCCTTTTGTCAATTGTCTAATTGGTTATATGGTTGCTAAGTCGAGTCATATCTTGTAAGTATAGTTTTGGGACGATTGGGACTCATGGGTAAAGTACTAGTTTTATGGAGTAATGGGGAAGAATGTCCATCTGTTACCCCCATATGTACGTTAATGTTTAAAGTATTCTACGTGTTTTGATTTTCTTAAATATGGTCATTAGTTAGTTATGTGTACAGTATGTAAAAGTTCAAGTGTAGGGAGGTTGCAAGTAATCCACTTGTATTGATGTATTATTTTGGATGGTAGGGCAAGAGTGTATGAATATATATATATATATATATATATATATATATATATATATATATATATATATATATATATATATATATATATATATATATATATATATATATATAAAAAAAAAATAAAAAAAAAAAGAGAGAAAAAAAAAAAAAAAAAAAAAAAAAAAAAAAAAAAAAAAAAAAAAAAAAAAAAAAAAAAAAAAAATAGAAAAAATGATTAAAAGNGAAAAAAAAAAGTAGAAAAATAAGAATAACAAAACATACGGACTACCATACTGTCTTTTATTTTTGTTTAAGTCAAAATAGGGTCATGAAAAATAGAAAAAGAGTTAGTAGTTAGCGAGTCGAGTCAAGTATTTGCTTAGAAACACCTCATTGTCATGTAATTGACCAAGATAATTGACTTGCCACCAGTAAAAATTCCATTTATCCAACAAAACCGTGTTTTCCATACCCTTACACCTAACATTACAACCCTTTAAAAGACCTCTTTAATAGTTTATGCTAGGTGCTTACGCTAAAGTGGTGGAGGTTTAATCTGTTCCCAAGCCTATGGTAATCTATGTGCTATAACAGGTAGAGAGTGTTGTAATTTTGCGTTTCCATATGTTTTATAACTTTATACACCCGAGAGATGTGACAATCCAAACACTTAATGTGAGGTGCTAGTATATAATTTCCGTGCATGTTTTGACTAACGTGAAACGATTATATGTTATAATTAATTTTATATTAATGTTAAATGACCCCTAACTTGTAAATTGATTAGGATAAAAACATATTTGCTTGAGAACAAGCAAATCCTAAGTGTAGGGGTATTTGATAAGGATTTATTTGGTACCTTTTTAAGGGGTTATTTAGTCCCAAAATCATATTAATATGATCAAATATTGTCTTAAATCGTTTATTTTTGTATTTTAGGTACTTGGGACGGAAAATCTGGAAATCGACACTTTTATGACATATTTGCACAAAAAAGTGAAGAAAACAACGAAGTCGCAAAAAAACTGTCAGACATAGAGCTCTAACGGCGTCACACGCTACAACGTGTTGCCGTCACTTGTTGTTAAAGCTGGATTTTTGGTTCAAGTTTAACAAGAGACGCCTCAGACAATTCTGAATACTTTACAACCTGACAGCTTCGGATGTTAATTGAGATGAGAGTCACATGTAAAGCTAACAAAAGACAGCCCCGAAGATTTACTAAAGCAAGGCATCAAGACATAAGTGACGGAGTCAGAGGTTACAAGGTGACGCCATCATAACAGCGACATGCACAGGACGAAACCCCAAGTGGCGGCGAGCTGACGGCATCAGAGCCTATAAGCTGATGCCATCAGAGTTGTAATCATATATATATATATATATATATATATATATA
>LBNU01004012.1:3204-17519 GCA_014162995.1 Artemisia annua | reverse complement strand
TACACTTAAGATGAACATTGTCCCCAATGTTCAAATAATAAGATGTAAAAGTAAATAAGGTAAAAGAATGAGATCAAATACTCCCCTGATTCGCTCGGTGGATAATGTGGTAACATGGTTAGATCTTCTTCCAAGATAATGTAAAAGCTCCAAGATTAAAGCATTGCCAAAAGCTTGATTCCATGTACATCTCCTTGTCCAAAATAACCTATTAAACCTGAGAAAACAAACAAGAAAAACCAAAGCATCAAACCGAACAAAGAAAACTCCTAACTAGATATAATTCCAGACATAGAAATAAAACAATTAAAGATATAATGCTTGCAAAATGAATGTTTACAGATTACTGGAAATTTTAATTCCTAGAGATTCTGTAAAACATTGATTGTGACTCGATACAAACATTTGACTCGAACAAACTGTTGGGGTATAATATCCAAGTACTGCTGGATATCAAAGTACTGCTGGAGTATACATGGTCAAAGTACTGCAAAGATTAGATTGATTGGCTCTGAACGGTTAGACAATATCAACCAAGGATATTGGTCAACAAAGTCAAACCTATTGAGCCAACTAACCAAGGAGTACAGAATATCCCCGGGTCGTTATGTCCCGACGAGGTGTGAATGGTATTCATAAACGAATTGTGATCGAGTGATTTTGAACAGGAAAGGGGCTTTGAGTGATTAAACTAAGGAATAATAAAAGTAAATAGCTTAAACGAGCTATTAGAATGATTACGTGAAAATAAAATACTTAGAAACGTTTAAAGATTAAAAATGCGTACGTTTAATTTAAAAACTACGTAAACGTACAAAATAAAACGTGAATTCTGTCCAATATAAATCTCACGGATGTGAAAATTATATTTTTAGAATCCAAATGATAAAAGAAAATTATTGGAAAAAGAAAATAATTTATTTGACTATTATTATTAATTAAAAACTATTTAAATACTAATTAAACTAATTTAAATTATAATAAATAGTAAATGAAAAGTAATAAATCTAAAACTTTTTCTAAAAATACTTAGTAGTATAAGAAAGCTAGGAAAATTATAAAAAAGGTGAAAAGCTAAAAATTAAGCTGGAAAATAAGCTGTATGAGCTAATAAGCTAAAATGGAAACTGAGTACTACATAAAAAATAAAGGAAATCTAAAACACATAAACACACATAGGGGAGATGGTGCCTGGGTTTGTTTTGGTTTTGTCACTAGGAACCAAGAGGTACCAGGTTCGATTCCCACAAAGTGCAGTTTTCTATTTTTATTTTTCTTTTTAGTTTTAACTTTACAAAACTATTAAACACTTATATTTAAACAACTTTTGTAGAAGAAATCTTTTTTAAAACATCATAACAAGCACTGTGGAACTTATTAGCCTCAACAGTTTAGCTTTTTGAGCTAAACTTGGATTTTGAAATTGAAAAGCTAGGAAATAAGCTACAAAATGAACAACAAAAGGAAAAATAAGCTAAAAACAAACTACTTATACTCGAATTAAGCTTGAACAATGAGAAAAGCTCAATAAATAAGCTGGAGGAACAAGATAAGCAAATCCAAATCCCACAGAGGTAAAAACAGGCCTGCAGGCTTATGGGCTACTTAGTAGGGCTCTTTTAGCTTATCTAATAAGCTCAAGAGCTCAAAAGAAGCTTGGAACCAACTACTTGGTCCACTGAGCTATTCAGGAAACCCAAAATCACAAGCTTATGCCCACTAATAAGCTCTCAATGAGCTTGTGAACATGCTCATTTACACTAACTACTCAGTGTAGAGGTTGCAATTGAGAGAATTTTAGAGGCAAAATAAGCAGTTGTGATAAGCCATAAATAGAAAATCAAAAGCATTTATAACAAGCTAGCTAGATAACCTTCTTAAAACAACAAATGTCACACTTTATCATGCAATAATGAAGAGGCTACAAGCTAATGAAATATGGCAAAAAGCTGTGGTGCAGGGCACATTAATGAAAATCAGGCAAAAAGAAGCAATAAATTAAGCACTTTACTAAGCTAACTAAAAATTATAAAAATACTATGATGAATACAAGCACCAGAATGACAAGTATCTAGAAGCACAAATAATAAAACCTAATATCAAACCTTACAGAAATTGGGCAAGTAAATTAAAAAATTTACAACTACAAATTTTGACTTTTAGACAAGAACACAAATGTTGACTAAAATGAGATTTGATCCTACTTTACTGATTAAACATGCAATACTAAGTCATGAAAAGATTAAATTAAGCTATAACAACAACTTTTAAACTGATTTAAGTGATTATGGAACATGAACAACCAACAATGAACTCTGAAATGATGATCAAACTTGATTTTGACTTTGAGACAAAGAAGTACTGGTTTTTATGGTTTGACTGAAATATTTGGTCATGTAGTATCTTACATCAAACAAGAACAAAGACACAAACAACCTCTACCACATTCAACACAGCAAATCCAAACACTCCCTTAAATAAGCTGATTTTTGATTTTCAATACAAATCACTGAATTAGGCCATGGAACTGAATCACAAATGTATGATATGATGTAAAAAGCTGATTTAAGCACACAACACTAACAATGATAGCAAAATACACACTAGTCAACAAAATGCTAAGTTGACTGTGAAATTTGTAAAATGAGTAACTATGAGAATTAAAGGAACAACATGCAACCTTAAGCAACAATTGACTAAACAACCCCAAATAAGTATAAAATCACACAGATAAGCAGTTAATAATCACTAGAACGGTAAAAGGGAAAAAATGTGAAAATTGAGCTTATAAGTGATATAGGATTGAGAACAATGGAACCAAAGGTTGAAACCACACCTATTGTCTCCCAAGAGACTCTAGACCAGATTATATCCCCGAGCAACCAGGCTCCTTGAATTCTTCTTCCTTCTACACTGATTTTTATTTTCTTTTCATTTTCTTAGATTTTTTTAGCATTTTATGTAAGCTAAACAAGAGTACTTAAAATGGAACCTAAGCTTCAAAAAGCTTACAAGGGTACTGAATTAAGTTAAATGGAACAAGAAACAACAACACTTAACAAGATTTAGCAAAGTTTTCAAGTTTGCTAAAAATTGCCAAAAACTGAATTCGTGGATGAAACTGAAATTGATGTTAAACAAAGCTTATATTACTCAAAATAAACTGGATACAACTGTTTTAAACTAAAAATTACAAATTGAAATGAAATTATACTACCTACGACATGATAAAAACTAAACAACACTACTTCTACACTACTCTCCTTTCTCGTCTCTTTCTTCTTGACTTATAAAGATCCCAGAAGCTTTCTTTCTCTTTCCCACTTTGTTTCCCAGCCATTGGATGAGTCAAATTGATCTTGGCCGTTGAAAATGTTTTGGCGGGAAAACTGTTATAAGACAATTGGGACTGGGTAGGTAGTTATAGGTATAGAATTTAATGTTGGGGAGACAGGAAAGTGATGTAGGAGGTGGTGGAGAGGCTGGGGGCATGTGGAAGGAGGCAAAACTCCCAGATTTTAAGGTTTTGGGTTAATGGTGGTTTAGGGAGAGGGAAAAGTGAGGTTAGGGGTGAGTTTGACCGGGTCAACGAGGGGTTTAATAAACGGGGTGGGATTGGGTTAGTGTTGGGCCACAGGTAAGTATTTTGGGCCAGGGGTGTGTTTTGGGTTTGTTTGTTGGGTAATAAATATGTAAAGGGTCCATTTGGTTTAAGTTAAAAGCACAAGGACCATAATTGTAATATGCTGAAAGTGAGGGGTTGAAACTGTAAATTCCCAAAAGTTATCAAAAGGGGTTAATATTACCAATGATGAATAGTACAAGGGTAGTTTTTGAAAATTCCAATTTTAAATACCCGAGGACTAACTATGCCATTTTTGAAACTTGAGGGGTAAAAGTTGCCATCTTAAGAAAACTTTCATCCAGGGACTAAAAGTGAACAAGTTTGATTTCCCATGGACTAATGTTGACTTTTCATTTATTTTAAACCTTCAGGGACTAGTTTTGCTAATTTGTGAAACTTCAGGGACTGAAACTGCCAATTATGCAAACTTTGTTCGTTTTTCATCTGTTTTTACTCTTTTTGCATCTGAAACATCTAAAACACAATTTTGGGATACTTTCAGTATTTTGATGCATTTTTGAGTGTTTTTAAATGTTTTGCCGCTCAGATTTGACCAAAAATGATGAGTGTTTGAGCACTCATCATAGATTAAGGAATATTATGTAAATTCTAGAATATTCTAAGTTAGAGTTAGTTTACTCTTCGTTAAAGTATTGTAAACCGACTAGGGTTTCCTTGTGCCTATAAAAGGATTCCTAGGTTGGCATTAGAGATATATGTTTTAGAGAAAAACTACAAGTTCGATATTAGAGTTGTTAGTGTTGTTTGTGAGTCTGTGTACGAAAGCAGATTCAAAGAGTTAATAGAATCGTTGAAGTTTATTATTCTTCTTAGGCTTTGTTTAACTAGATTCCGCATATTTAACAAAGTCATTTAGTGTTTCATTGTTAGTAGTTTAGGATTTATCCAATATTACTAAGCCCTTAACAAGCTACATAGTTAGTTTGGTTAGAGTACATCGATCCAACAAGTGGTATCAGAGCTTGTGTGGAAACTCTGATTAAGAAGAAACCCTAAACCAAACCGATTTCCTAAACAAACCCTACAAGATGTCAACACCTGAACCTGCACCAATCCCATCCATCACTATTGTTCGCATCCCTATAATCAAGAAAGGAGAGTATGATCTATGGAGCATGAAGATGAGATAGTACATTGCTATTACAGACCATGCACTATGGGATGTAATCGTCAATAGTAATCAAGTTATTGAAGAACCTGTAGAAGTTCCTGGACAACCTAAACCACCTAAGCAACAACTATCAGCTACTGTGAAAAGAAATCAAGATAAAGCTCTCAACATATTGTTGTCTGCTATTCCTGATGGTCACCTATTGAAGTTTCATGATGCTAAGGATGCAAAACAATTATGGGCTGCTATCAAAACAAGGTTTGGAGGTAATGATGCTTCCAAGAAGATGCATAGAAATTTGCTGAAGCAACAGTTTGAAACTTTTACTGTTGGAGAGAGAGAAGGTCTTGATGCTGCTTATGGTAGATTCCAAAATCTACTCAGTATGCTAGAGTTATATGGTGCTGAAGTAACTGTTGAAGATGCTAACTTAAAATTCTTAAGGAGTTTGACATCTGTCTGGCATGTGGTTGCTACTAAGATCAGAGGACAACCTGGTTTGGATAGTATGGACTTTGATGATCTCTACAACAACTTAAAGGTCTATGAGCATGAGATGAATGGTCAAGCTAATTCCAAATCACACAGCATTGCTTTTGTGTCTTCTAAAAACAAGAGCAGTACTTCCACAAAAAGTACTGCTTATCCTGTTCAAAGTACTGTTGGTGACAAACAACATGTTTACACAACCATGTCCACTACCACTTCATCACCCTCAAAAAACATCAATTGTGATGATGTTGTATGCTCATTCTTTGCTCAGCAAGCCACTTTACCTGTTACTTATGAAGAAGATCTGTTGCAAATTGAAGATGATGCTCTAGAAGAGATTGACATAAGATGGCAAGTTGCTATGATCACTGCTAGGATCAAGAAGTTCATGAAGAAAACAGGAAGAGGCATTGACTTCAAAGCCAAACAGGGTATAGCATTTGATAAGTCTAAGATTGAATGCTTTAATTGTCAAAGGACTTGACACTTTGCAAGGGAATGCAAGTTTGCTAAGTATCAAGCAAATAGGATGATTGAGAAACCCAAGGTTGAAATCAAGGAAGTTCCTGAACCAAAACCAAAAGCATTAGTGGCTAAAGAAAATCTTTCAGAAGTTGACTGGAGTGCTGAATTTGATGATGAACCAGTAACTATCTATATGCTTGCAATGGAGGAATTTGATTGGAGCACAGCTTTTGATGAGGAACCAGGATATGCTGCTTTGGATTCAAATGAAGATCTTGGAGGCTTTGATTGGAGCATGGAAAGTGAAGATGAACCTGTTTTGCTGGCTATGGTAGCTACTTCACCAAGTTCACCTATTGCTACTGAGGTATGCTCTAAGTGTAATAATGTTTATCAAAAGCTACTTAATGACTATGTGTCTGAAAGAGATAAACATAATAAAGCTAGGTCTGAAGTGCTTTGTTATCAATTGACTTTAGAGTCAATGGAAGCCAAAATAATAACACATGAAAACAATGAAGTAGCTTGGGCAGAACAATATAAGCAACATGATTATCAATTAAAACTAAGTGAATGGAAGTTAGGATGTAAGGTGTCTGAATTAGAAAAGATGACTAAAGAAAGAGATATTTTGTTAGAAAAACTTGCTAGTTGGAAAGAAGCTGGTCTTTCACATGCTAGTTTTTGTGAAAAACAAAGAAGAGCACATGTTAAAACAGGACTAGGTTATGGTGTTGAGTATAGTAGCTCAGAAGAGAACCCAACTAGTGATAAGGAACAAGGTAGTTCAGAAGAACTCTCAACTAGTGAATTTGAAACTTGCTCAGAAGAAAACACATCTAGTAGTGAGGAACCCATTAGCCCAACACCTCCTGAATTTAAGAAAGATGAGGGGTATCATGCAGTTCCTCATGCCACTGGAAGTTTTCAACCACCTAGGAAAGATGTTTCTTGTTTTGGAGTAGACAATCTAGAGTTTAGGAATAAGCTTAAGGGTCAATCTAATCCAAGTTCATCTGAAGAAAAAGTTGAGATTCCTAAGGATGATACACATAAAGGGAATGCTAGGGATTCAAGGAATGCAAACAATGATAAAAGGTGTTCTAAAGTTTTTTCAAACCAGCAGTATTTTCAAACTTTTCTCAAAGAACTGCTAGTCACTCAGTAGTACCTTCACAAAATACTTTTCAAAATACTGCTAACTTTAGCAATTCTTTTAATCATTCACCTAGAAATCATACTGGTCTTCGCTATAAACCTCAAAGAACAGGATTTGGGTTGATAAATCAGAAATTATGTTTTGTTTGTTATAGTCCTAATCACTTGATAAAAGATTGTAACTTTCATTCAGAATACTTAAGTCAATACCCAAAAACTAAATCTACTCACCATAGGCCAACAGAGACTAATCCAGTTTGGAACTATTCAAGTANCTATATGCTTGCAATGGAGGAATTTGATTGGAGCACAGCTTTTGATGAGGAACCAGGATATGCTGCTTTGGATTCAAATGAAGATCTTGGAGGCTTTGATTGGAGCATGGAAAGTGAAGATGAACCTGTTTTGCTGGCTATGGTAGCTACTTCACCAAGTTCACCCACTGCTACTGAGGGCAACCCAGAAGAGGAGCTTAAAGATCATTTAATTGTTGATAGTGGTTGCTCTGGAAGCATGACAAGAGACAAGGAGCTACTGTCAGATTTTAAGGAATATTTTGGAGGAAGAGTTGCATTTGGGGATGATGCTACTGGAGGGAGAATTACTGGCAAAGGAACTATCAAGACAGGAAGTATTGATTTTGAGAATGTTCGTTATGTGAAGGAGCTCATGTTCAATCTCTTATCAGTATCTCAGATTTGTGACAAGAAGCATCCTGTGTTGTTCACTGACACATAATGTCTTATTCTCTCCCCTGAGTTTAAGTTTGAAGATGATAACTTGGTGATTTTGAGGGCACCAAGAACCAATGATGTGTATATCATAGATATGAAGAATATTACCTCCACTGAGAGAGCTACATGTTTGGTAGCAAAGGCAACACTTGAAGAGGCACATCTATGGCACAGAAGACTAGGTCATGTGAATTTCAAGAATATCAACAAGCTTGTCAAAGGCAATCTAGTTTGAGGTTTACCTTCCAAAACTTTCAAGACTGATCATTCATGTTTGGCCTGTAAGAAAGGGAAACAACATAGAGCTTCATGCAAAAAGCTTAGGGAAAGAACTATCAGAGAACCTTTGGAGTTGTTGCATATGGATTTGTTTGGACCTGTTTCTGTATCAAGCCTAAACAAGAAGAAGTACTGCTTAGTTGTGACAAATGATTACAGTAGATTTAGTTGGGTCTTTTTATTGGGATTTAAAGATGATACTTTTGATGCTATTCATGATCTAATAATATCCCTGGAAAATCAATTGAGACTCAAAGTTAGAAGTATTAGATGTGATAATGGGACTGAATTAAAAAATAAACTTATGGATGATTTTTGTGCTAACAAAGGAATCAAGTGGGAATTTAGCATTGCTAGAACTCCTCAGCAGAATGGAGTTGCAGAAAGGAAGAACAGAACCTTGATAGAAGCAGCAAGAACAATGCTTGCAGATTCACTCTTACCTATTCAGTTTTGGGCTGAAGCAGTAAGTGCTGCTTGTTATATTTTGAATAGAGTTTCTATCACCAAATCCCCAGATGAAGACACCCTATGAGTTACTTATGGGCAGGAAACCCAGCATCAGCTTTATGAAACCTTTTGGATGTCCTCTCACTATCCTTAACACCATTGATAATTTGGGTAAGTTTGATGGCAAGTCAGATGAAGGATACCTATTGGGTTACTGTACCAATAGTAAAGGTTTTTGGGTGTATAACAGGGTTACAAGGAAGGTTCAAGACTGTCTACATGTTGAATTCCTTGAAGATCAGCCAAACCAAAGAGGTAAAGGTCCTGATTGGATGTTTGACCTTGATGTGTTAACTCCTTCTATGAACTATGTGCCTGTTAGGGAGGAGAATCAAGTTGTTCATTCAGAAGAAGAAGATTCACAGTTCATAGTTCATGGTGTCAATGTTAGTTCTACAGATGTTCCTGATACAGACTCTATTGACAAGGAGCAAAGTACTGTTGACTCAGCTCCCATAATCTCTGATGAAGATCAAGATGAACTCAATAGCATGCTTTTTCAAGAAACACTTGCAAAGTCCTATGAAGATGATCTAAGACGAGCCTATGAAGCAGAAAAGACTAAGGGAAAATCTACAAACACATCTCACAGTACTTTGGACAACAGCACTTTGGATCCTAGTACTTTGGATCAGAGTACTGCTGCTCAATTTGAAAGTACTTCTGGGGGAGTCAATTCACACACTTGGACCAACACTGATGATTTTCCTGGTCCATCCATGCCTCCTTTTGAAGAATCAGATGATGAGCTGCAGGAAGAAGGAATTTTCTCTCAACAAGGTCCTGATATCACAAATTTGGAAGATGATCTTACAGTACCAACAACTCACACTTCAAGAGTGCATAAGAACCATCCCGCAAATAAAATTATTGGTTCTCCTACTTCTGGTGTTTTTACAAGATCCAAAGCTAAGAGTATCACTAAGCCCCATAATGCTTTGCTTAGCTTTGTTTACAAACAAAACACGATGAATCATAAGGATCAACAGACATGTTTGTTTGCTTGCTTTATCTCTCAAGAAGAACCCAAGAATATAGCTCAAGCTTTAACTAAAGAAAGCGGGGTTGAAGCTATGCAAGAAGAGCTTCTACAATTTAAGCTTCAAGAGGTTTGGGTCTTATGTGATTTACCTAATTAAGAGAATCGATCACAAGATGTAAATCTGTGAACTCTTGTTCCACTGTGGACTCATCACTATCCTCGATCTGAGTACCAAAGATTGGATTATCAGAGATCAAAGTGAATTCAGATTCGAATTCAAACAGGGGATTGGTGAAAGTTGTTTTGAATGCTTCGGGAACAAAGTGATTAACATTCTCTTGTGGACTGTTGGGATAAGAAGTGAGTGACGGATCATGATATAAGAGACTTTCAATTTCTCCCAGATCGGCTTCAAAGTCAAAGAGATCATCGTCACTTCCCGTTGGAAGTGGATTGATGTGAGTGAGTTCATCGGCGAACTCCTCAAGAAGATGATCAGCATCGGAATGTGGAATTGATGCCTCAACATACTCGATGTCTCCATAAGATGCACAATCTTCGCTACAATCGGAGAAAGTCTCAAATTGATCTTTTGGACACTCTAGAGGGGAAGGTAAATCACACATATGATCAAAAGTTCCCTGTGACTCTCTTGGGATTGGGACAAGGCTCTCAGCACTAGACTTTATGAATTCGTCCGATTCCTTTGCAGGAACAGTGCTAAGATGCTCATCCCCCATGCTCAGAGAGTGAGTGTGAACTTCGGGTGTGATAACAACAGACTGAGATGGAACCTCAACTGATGGAATATCAACTGATGAACTTGAAGAAGCTTTATAAAATTGAAGAATGTCAAGGGTATCTTCATCATCACTGTCATCAAGAATGAAACGGAACTGAGAGTTAGATTTGGCTGCTTTTTCTTTTGCAATTGCTTCCCTAATAGATTTTTCAAAAGTATTTTGGGAATTTATTTTAGCAGCCTGCTCTTCAGCTAGCAATTCTTCCATAGATTTTTGATGAGTGTCTCTTTGGGCAAGGTCTTTAACTAAACCTTTAAGCTCATCAAGTATTTCCAATGCGGTTTGGATTTCGGGAAGAATTGCTTGATTCATTTGGTACTGTGGAGGTTAGTCATAATACGATGTGTCAAAATTGTCACAAGGAAATGGATTCCCTGGTTGACAATCAGAGCTGAAATGTGGACCTCCACAGTAATCACAACAGTAAAACTGTTGAGTCTGGACTGGTGAATCATATGGATATTGGTCATTCCCAAAATTCTGAGGATCACTGGAAAACTGTTCATAGACAAACGTGTTCCTGGTTTGACACTCAAATCCTTGGTGAGGACCTCCATAAAATTCACACAAATATGTTTGTATCTCATGATGTGGTGGCTGGTAGAATAAATCAGTTGTGTCATGGTAAGGATAGGGAGCTTGGTTATAGACAGACCCATCTCCTGACTCTACCATTCTACAGCTGGGACAATTCCCACCATTATGAGGACCACCACACCATTGGCAACCAAAATGGTGTGGATACGACATAGAAAAGAATCAAATGTTTACAGAGGGTAAGAAATGGAGAATCAAAAGGGTAGGAGGGTGAAGAAGGATATTTTTGGTATTTTTGGAAAACATTTTATAAAAATAAGAAAGAAAATCTTTTTGGGTTTTTTGTGTTCGTTGAAAACTTAATTAAAATGATTTTGGAAATCGTTTTCAAAAACCAAATCGTTTCCTCTGGGATCACACTAAGTAATCCCTGAGTAATCTGAAATGGTAAAATTTTTCGATCAGTTTTGTTTTTCTGTGAAAATAAGAAAATTTGAACAAGGGTGGTAATATACAAAGGTATGAATATCCAGAATCACTAATCTGCGAATCGTTTTAGAATACGCGCACAACCTCCCCGGCAGCGGCGCCAAAATTTGATTGGCTCTGAACGGTCAGACAATATCAACCAAGGATATTGGTCAACAAAGTCAAACCTATTGAGCCAACTAACCAAGGAGTACAGAATATCCCCGGGTCGTTATGTCCCGACGAGGTGTGAATGGTATTCGTAAACGAATTGTGATCGGGTGATTTTGAACAGGAAAGGGGTTATGAGTGATTAAACTAAGGAATAATAAAAGGAAATAGCTTAAACGAGCTATTAGAATGATTATGTGAAAATAAAATACTTAGAAACGTTTAAAGATTAAAAATGCGTACGTTTAATTTAAAAACTACGTTATCGTATAAAATAAAACGTGAATTCTGTCCAATATAAATCTCACGGATGTGAAAATTATATTTTTAGAATCCAAATGATAAAAGAAAATTATTGGAAAAAGAAAATAATTTATTTGACTATTATTATTAATTAAAAACTATTTAAATACTAATTAAATTAATTTAAATTATAATAAATAGTAAATGAAAAGTAATAAATCTAAAACTTTTTCTAAAAATACTTAGTAGTATAAGAAAGCTAGGAAAATTATAAAAATGGTGAAAAGCTAAAAATTAAGCTGGAAAATAAGCTGTATGAGCTAATAAGCTAAAATGGAAACTAACTACTATATAAAAAAGAAATGAAATCTAAAACACATAAACACACATAGTGGAGATGGTGCCTGGGTTTGTTTTGGTTTTGTCACTAGGAACCAAGAGGTACCAGGTTCGATTCCCACAAAGTGCAGTTTTCTCTTTTTATTTTTCTTTTTAGTTTTAACTTTACAGAACTATTAAACACTTATATTTAAACAACTTTTGTAGAAGAAATATTTTTTAAAACATCAAAACAAGCACTGTGGAACTTATTAGCCTCAATAGTTTAGCTTTTTGAGCTAAACTTGGATTTTGAAATTGAAAAGCTGGGAAATAAGCTACAAAATGAACAACAAAAGGAAAAATAAGCTAAAAACAAACTACTTATACTTGAATTAAGCTTGAACAATGAGAAAAGCTCAATAAATAAGCTGGAGGAACAAGATAAGCAAATCCAAATCCCACAGAGGTATAAACAAGCCTGCAGGCTTATGGGCTACTTAGCAGGGCTCTTTTAGCTTATCTAATAAGCTCAAGAGCTCAAAAGAAGCTTGGAACCAACTACTTGGTCCACTGAGCTATTCAGGAAACCCAAAATCACAAGCTTATGCCCACTAATAAGCTCTTAATGAGCTTGTGAACATGCTCATTTACACTAACTACTCAATGTAAAGGTTGCAATTGAGAGAATTTTAGAGGCAAAATAAGCAGTTGTGATAAGCCATAAATAGAAAATCAAAAGCATTTATAACAAGCTAGCTAGATAACCTTCTTAAAACAACAAATGTCACACTTTATCATGCAATAATGAAGAGGCTACAAGCTAATGAAATATGGCAAAAAGCTGTGGTGCAGGGCACATTAATGAAAATCAAGCAAAAAGAAGCAATAAATTAAGCACTTTACTAAGCTAACTAAAAATTATAAAAAATACTATGATGAAGACAAGCAGCAGAATGACAAATATCTAGAAGCACAAATAATAAAACCTAATATCAAACCCTACAGAAATTGGGCAAGTTAATTAAAAAATTTACAACTACAAATTTTGACTTTTAGACAAGAACACAAATGTTGACTAAAATGAGATTTGTTCCTACTTTACTGATTAAACATGCAATACTAAGTTATGAAAAGATTAAATTAAGCTATAACAACAACTTTTAAACTGATTTAAGTGATTATGGAACATGAACAACCAACAGTGAACTCTGAAATGATGATCAAACTTGATTTTGACTTTGCAACAAAGAAGTACTGGTTTTTATGGTTTGACTGAAATATTTGGTCATGTAGTATCTTACATCAAACAAGAACAAAGACACAAACAACCTCTACCACATTCAACACAGCAAATCCAAACACTCCCTTAAATAAGCTGATTTTTGATTTTCAATACAAATCACTGAATTAGGCCATGGAACTGAATCACAAATGTATGATATGATGTAAAAAGCTGATTTAAGCACACAACACTAACAATGATAGCAAAATACACACTAGTCAACAAAATGCTAAGTTGACTGTGAAATTTGTAAAATAAGTAACTATGAGAATTAAAGGAACAACATGCAACCTTAAGCAACAATTGACTAAACAACCCCAAATTAGTATAAAATCACACAGATAAGCAGTTAATAATCACTAGAACAGTAAAAGGGAAAAAAATGTGAAAATTGAGCTTACAAGTGATATAGGATTGTGAACAATGGAACCAAAGGTTGAAACCACACCTATTGTCTCCCAAGAGACTCTAGACCAGATTATATCCCCAAGCAACCAAGCTCCTTGAATTCTTCTTCCTTCTACACTGATTTTTATTTTCTTTTCATTTTCTTAGATTTTTTTAGCATTTTATGTAAGCTAAACAAGAGTACTTAAAATGGAATCTAAGCTTCAAAAAGCTTACAAGGGTACTGAATTAAGTTAAATGGAACAAGAAACAACAACACTTAACAAGATTTAGCAAAGTTGTCAAGTTTGCTAAAAATTGCCAAAAACTGAATTCGTGGATGAAACTGAAATTGATGTTAAACAAAGCTTATATTACTCAAAATAAACTGGATACAACTGTTTTAAACTAAAAATTACAAATTGAAATGAAATTATACTACCTACGACATGATAAAAACTAAACTACGCTACTCTCCTTTCTCTTCTCTTTCTTCTTGACTTATAAAGATCCCAGAAGCTTTCTTTCTCTTTCCCACTTTGTTTCCCAGCCATTGGATGAGTCAAATTGATCTTGGCTGTTGAAAATGTTTTGGCGGGAAAACTGTTATAAGACAATTGGGACTGGGTAGGTAGTTATAGGTAGAGAATTTAATGTTGGGGAGACAGGAAAGTGATGTAGGAGGTGGTGGAGAGGCTGGGGGCATGTGGAAGGAGGCAAAACTCC
>LBNU01004010.1:98615-110268 GCA_014162995.1 Artemisia annua | reverse complement strand
TATGTCATGTTTTAACTACCACTAAGAATTCTATCACCTAAATGACTCCTTTCGAACATATCAAGATAGTATGAAAATTCTATAATCACATGGTTGTTTAGAAAATCAATTCTTTTCTTATGAATTCCTACGAATCCTTTCGGTCCTTTTTCGTGATGAAATCTTCTCAAATCCATTTTAACAAGTAAATAAGATGGGTGTCAAGCATCATATTCCATACTAATTCGTGCACTAATGTTTTGGAATAAAAACAAGTTGAAAATCCTTTTGGACCTATTTTCCCAAAGATTGTTTTTACCAACAAATTAAGTAAGATTAGATGTTACTTCAACAAACTCATAAAATAGATATGTATTCATGCATCACCTTTTTAATAAAAGAATACTCTATAACCAATCACATCATACACACAAGTATATCACAAATTACTCCATAGCAATCATATTAAAACACAAGTAAACAAGAAAACTTTCATTAAATTCAAAGTAGCAATTGTTCATCATAAGCATCAAGGTGTACCTAGCTTGAGAATTACAATGACAAAATACGCGGAACTATAGCAACCACACTCTCGATAAACTGCTCATTAATGTTAGTAAACAATTCCCAACTCGAACCAAGGCTTGAGACTCGAACTCAACACTTTCTGGACACTTAGTAACCTTTTAGACAATATAAAATGAACTAGTAATATTTGATGTAACACTTTGGTAGATAATTGATGGTACATGTAATCTAGACCCTAAGTACTCATTATATAGCCTAATAACTCTTCTCCTTCAAGTAAAAACGTTCCTCATGAGTTAATATGCAGAAATGATCAGCCACCAATGATTATGGGGAGTAAATTCACCAATAAATGCAAACTTGTAACAGCAGTCACCATCCATCCAATCGGTTTGAGCTCCATCCGATCGGATAGTGGTGTTTTGGTCAGATCCAACCGATTCGGATGCGGGTTGCATCCGATCGGTTGGATGCCATCTGAAATTGGTTTCTTTGTCTTTTCTTTGTCGATTCACGTCGCATGTGTTGTCTTTCTTCGTGGCATGACTTTATTCATTAGAACTTGATATTTCCTTGATAAATATGTGTAAAAAGCTCGTCTTTATCAAATCCTTTTGTCCATGCGTCGTTTTCTTCCTTCTCTTTTCTCTCGAAACTCTCCATATGTGCATGATCACTTCATTTCTTCATTTTTAATCACTTTTTCCTGCTTTTGGCTATATTTGCATGTATAAACACTTTTCCACGATTAAGTAACAAATATATACAATTATGACCAATTTCCATGCATAAAACCAACAATAACGCTTCTAAAAACATGTTAATTTTGAGCGTTATCAAAGCTTCCTGATGCCATCATAATAATTGATAAAGTTTGAGGATTCTAGTGGTGGTAGTTTTTTTTTATCTTTATTGTAAATATTTGTTTATCTTGGATTAATGGCATAATAGGTGTGACCACAATTGCTGGTGGAAATATTCAAAAGCCGGGCAAATCAGTTGGACCCGCACAGAATGCTTCATTCTCTGATGATTTTGAGTTGGCTTCTGATCCTCAAAGATGTGTGTTATTGATTGCGTATCATGGAAAGAGACTTGTCCGTCAGCTTAATCTCAAGGTTGAGGACTGTGCTGACAGTTCTTCCGGATCTGGTAAGTGTTATGGATATCTTTAAACTTGTTGATTAGCTTCGATATTTATAATAACTTTTCAATATTCTACTTAACACGCCTCTTGATATTTACATTGTCAGTCCTTGGATCAACTGCAGCTTGGGGTATCGGTCTGGGAGTTGCTTGTTTAATTGGCTTGATGGCTGGTTTTCTTGTTCGTCCTTATGTCCTCCCATATGTAAGCTTCTCTAATGGTTTCATCACTATATAGCTACAGGTATGACCTGTATATTTATCTAACCAAATTCTGTATAAAACCGATATATCTTCTGTGAGTTATCTTCTTGTTTTACAACAATTATATATCTCTTTTTTTTTTGTCTGAATCGACGATGCAAAAAATAATGGATATCATTTGTGTGTGTAGGCATGACAACCTTGGCTATCCGGTATGACGTAACAGTTGATTAGTTTCTCATGTATACCAACAAGATTTTCATGACTGCTCGTTCTGCAATTGTTTGGTTTTTGCAACTTCTGCAATTTTATGCCCCTGTAGTTTAAATTGTGTGATTCCAGCAAGTTGTTCGTGACAGCAAGTTGTTCGTGACAACTAGTTGGTGCCGCATTTGGTTTACGCCTGCAGTTCGTGTGTGCTGCAATTTGTGTGCTGAAGCATTTTGTGTGTCGCTGCAATTTGTGACAGCAAGTGGCATTTATGATGTTTTTGTGGTCCTTCAACTAGTTATGTATTTGGTATAGATATTATGTGTATGGTGGTCATCTCTTTGAATAGAAAGATACTAACATTTTTAGCTTCGGTTCAACCCATTGGTAAATTGTTCAACAATAGAAAAAGGCCATCTTAGTTTTGTTCAACCCAGTTGTCATGTGGGTTTACCCAATTTTGATTAATCTGAATATCACAAATTAGTTCCTTCGTTTAATATTTGTATATCGACTTGTTTGTCAAGTTCTGATTTGTAACAATCACATTTGCTTTTTACAAATTTCATCTCCTTTTGGTTTGGTTGTTGACTGAATTTGATGTTTGGTACTATATTCTACCTTTTTGTTATTTCTATCTTATTTGTTACCAAACACAAAAACATAATTTCTTAACTAATGGTTTACGGGATTTAGAAATGGTGATGGCGTTAATTTTAGAGAGAGAAGCAGGAAAATGAGATAAAGAGAGGGTGGTGGTAGTGATGATATATCTTTTTTGATAAAATACACCGTTCGTCCCTAAGGTTGTACCACCATAATAATTAACCAAAGCGATGAAATGACCATTTTGCCCTCATGTGCAAGGCACATGGGGGAAAATAACGGGTGTTGACTAACGGATTATGGTCAGAGGGACGCATTTGGCCTCAAAAACCTGACTTTTGGATGCCATACGACTGTTTTTCAAACTTAGGGTGGCTGGTGATGTTTTGTGGAAAGTTTAGGGACCAACGGTGTATTTTACTCCAAATAATTCTTATTTAACCTCTGCATATCTTGTTGATGAGCTGTTTATTAGCAGAAAGAAGGAAACACTACAAGGTAAATATACTGAAGCTCTTAAAGGGGTGTTTGGAATGTCTTTCTACCATATAGATGTTATTGATTTAAATGATGTTCTTAGAAGTGAATATTATAGCTTGTATCACAGTTTGCCTTTGTTGTATACTTTATGCAGTTTTGGATTTTGGTACTCTGAGCTTTGACTTGGAATCAGATGATGGTACCAGTAATCATAGCAAGGGTAAGCCAGCTGAGGGTACCAGTGAGAAGAGGAAGGAAGCTGATGGTAAACAGAGAAAGACAAGGCTAGATGAGGGTACCAGTGAGCAGAGGAAGGCAAGGCCTCTGAGTGTAACCGGCTGAGTCCTTGGCCTAAGAGCAAAGAAGAAAGAACCAGCTCCCAAAAGAGTTTCTAAGTGTTGTTCATTGCATTCCAAGAAGAAAAATTAAATGCAGGATAATGTTCCTCTTTTGTGTTTACTATTTGAATATAATGGTAGTTTAAGACAATTTTAGCTAATCTATGTAAGACATGTTTATCTAATTGGTTTGGTTAAGCATTGTTCATTTTGCATAACCTTTTTGATTAAGCATTTTGCATGTACATTTGCATATGCGGGGATGTTTGTATTTATGCATTTTGACTTTTTAAAGTCAACAATTCAAACACAAACGTAAGGAGGAAAAAGAGAAGGACGATAAACAAAGGGCGGAGCCACGAGCAAGGCGTGCTAAAGAGGTATCTGACGAACATTGGAAAGAAGTGAAGGCAGTTAGGAGATTAGAGAAAAATGGAATAAGGATAAAAAGGTTGATGAAGATTTAGAAGATGAATCTTTAGAAACATTCACTTATGATAACTTGCATTTGGCATATCTTTCGGATTAATTTCCTTGTTGTAATTGATCTTTATAAGTTAATTAAATATTATTTCCTTATGATTCTGTGCAAATTTAGTTGATTATTGTTTCACTTGACTTGATAATTTTTATTTTGATGTTCTCAATTTTGTTTGTCCAAAATGTTACTTGTTAATTTTTATGCACTATACATTTCCATATCATCTCCCCACCAAATCCATTCAACCATCACCCACAACAGCCAAAGTAGGGCAAATGTATGGTTAACACTGCTTTAAGGAATTACAACTGTTGTAGGATTTAAAGATTAAACTTCCCCAGTGTGTAACTGTTGCAGGTTAACACTGCTAGTTAAATTTTATGCTGATGTAGGTTTTCTTTTAATGCTGCTGCAATTTTTGTGAAGGGGTAAATTGCAACTCTAGACTAATAATTGCCAATTATACTTCAAGGACTATATTTTCAAATTTAAATAAATTTCATTAAAGCAACCGGATTACTAGAGCAGGCTTTTTCATCGAACATTAATTGCCAAACCAACCCCGTTGTTCATTTCAAAGTGATAATCAATAGTCACCTTAGGTTTAAAAAAAATAAACACGGCACAATCAAACCCAGGTATGGCAAACAACGATAAAGGAAAGTCTGTATTGATTGAGGGTGAGGAAACATCGGAAAAGTCTTGGGGGAAAGTTTTATTAAATGATAAAGTGTTTGAGGAAGTTGTGGATACATTTGGTGATGAAATTATGGAAAACTAGAAGGGGGGTTGAATAGTTTTACCGGTTTTTCGTTTAATTATCTTTTGAAACTTTCCGTTTAATCAAAGATATAAACTCAAAGACAATATATAATATGCAAGTATAAAGAAAGAAACGATCAAACCACAACACGAGTATTTATCGTGGTTCGGCTACAAGGACTCTTTTTCCTTGCCCTACGTCCACGCCCCGAGTATCCAACTCGAGAGTTTCTTTCACTAGTCAAAAACTCCTTTCACCGGCGGAGAAAACCTTACATGTCGCTTACACGATTACCGACACTAAGCTAGATGTCGAGTTCTTTTATAAGGGTACAACCACTCCCGTTAGTTCTTTTACAAGGGTACAACAACTCCCGTCACACTATGTATTTTAAGGCCTAAATAACTAACCGATCACAACTTGAATATACACAATCAAATGAAGTATAAACTACACGAAGTCTATACAATGTTAAGCTAACAAGTCTTGCAACGTTGTGTTGAGTACTTGTAACTTTTATATGAACTTGTGAACTTCTTTGCTACAAGAGAACTTCACACAAATGACAATGTTAATAGGTTAGATGAATGATGTATGTGTAAAGCATATTGAGAAGTGATAAAGAAAAATCTAACAAATGCCTTGGTATTTATAGCAAGACTTCCAGCAGCTCTGGCGGATACCGCGGAACCCTCATATGGGTTCCGCCCGTGTACCTCCAAGGTTCCGCCAGGTCTGACAGTAAGTTTTGCAATAAATCATTCCAAACCAACCAAAGTCACATCAACTTATTTCTAGTCAAACACACACTTGTGTAAGAAGACTTATGGTGAGTCAAGCACACAATCTTTCCTTAAATGCATATTGATGTGTTTGACACAAACTTACCATAAATGGGATGTGACATTTCTATTCTAAGAAATATAAAAATGTTGTGTTTTATATGAAATGTAAATGTAGCAAATGTCTAATTATGTAAGTCTTTAAACTCAAATTATGTTTTACTAAAAACTAAAGTTTACACTTTGTCGTTAACAAAACTTAGCAAAGATCGTAAAATATAAATAACGTTTTTAGGCGATATTTGTATTAATAGAAATAATTGCCAAGTATGGTTCGTCTGCAAACATAGGGAAGGAAATGATAGAAGTTATTCTTCAATGGATGTGGAACAAAACTTTCAACGAATCAAATATGGGTGGTAGTGGTGTGCTATCTTTTCCTACCCTTGGAAGTGGTAGCGGAACAGCCAATGATGTAGTTGCAGTTGAAGAGAAAAAAAGAGGGAGGGGACGGCCCAGAAAAAAATAGGTTTTTCTGTGCCAATCGATAATCCAAGTACAATGTCAGAGAAAAAGAAGAGGGGAAGGCCTGTTGGGAGTAGGAGGAAGAGGGAGGGGACTGATAAACCGAGTACAATGTCACCAAAAAAGAAGAGGGAAGGCCTGTTGGGAGTGGTAGGAAGAGGGAGGGGAAGGAAGAGCGTGCGGATCATGGTATGTTGATCTAATATAATTCATTTATGTGTCTTTTTATTTGCGATCTTTTTGATAGATTGTTATGTACTGATATTGAGTGCCATGATTGACTGCCATGATTGAGTGCCATGTAGCTGTGTTTGGCATAGCTCTTTAGAGTTCATGTTTGAATAGTTTTTTACTTTAATTGACTCTTGATGTTCGAATTTAAACGGTGGCAGGTTTAAATGCTTATGAGGATGAAATTGTGTTCAAGATGCACAAAAATGGATTCTTTGAGTTTGGTCCATTGAGGTATGTAGAAGGGTCTGTTTATAAACTATTTGCCTTTGTCCATGATAGAAGTACCTTTACTCTTGGGTTGGATCATATGTTAACAAGCATTAAGGGAGAAAAATGGGCATTGTTCTTTTGTTTGCCTGGCAAATCATTAGAAGATGGCTTGAAGTTGATTCACACAGACAATGATGTCCATACAATGTTGGAACTAGGTTGTCGGGCTGGTTTTGTAGATTGGTTTGTTGCTCACAAACCACAGAGGTTATCTGAATACTATTTAAAAAACATGGATTTAGAGGGTCAAGATAGGGAGCTTATCGGATGGGTAGAAGAAGATGCTAGCTTGCGTTGCTCTAGTACTTCAGCTCCTTTTAGGACTAGATATCATAGGGAGAGAAGTGTAAACTTGAAAAGAAAGGTTGTGGGTGATGCACATCCTGAACTCGAGAAGAATAAAAAAGTGGTGAAGAGGTCTGTGGATAAGGGAAAAGGAATCATGGTTGATGAGGACGAGGCATTTAACAGGAAAAAGCCTGTTTTGCCAAGGCCAGGTGGAATTGTCATTAGAGAGGGTGGTTATATGAAGAAGACATCAGGTGTTACAGGTGCGGGTCTTGTGAAACCAAGAAGTGATGTCAAAATCACTAACTGCGTGTTGGGTCTAAGGGCACCAAATTCTTTGGGAAACAAAGTGGTGTTATTTTGACTAGGTTAGTCTAATGAATTGTTTAGCATGCTTTTTTGCATACATTGCATTGCATATTATACTAACCTCATTACATTGCTTAATTTGATTGTGCAGATATAGTTGATCACTTGTTGGTTCATCAAGTAGAAGGTTTTGAAGTTTGACAAATGGGATCATCTTTTGGGATTATGTAATGTGTAGTAACAAAAACAGTTTAATTTGGTTGTATATTATGTTTATAATTTCACTAATGTAACTCGAACTATATTACCTCTGTTTCGGATACACCAAAGGGTGTGTAGAGGTATTGTGATGGGTTAATTTTTTTGGTATATTGCCAAACGATATTATGTAACTTGAAGTATCACATATGGGTTAAATGTTTAGTGATGCTTCACCCCTATGAATAGTATCTTATTGCACCCAATTTCTTATGCATAATATGTTTGTGTTTGTGTTATATACTTCGATTAATAGCATTTAAAGACGTTTTAGTTTGTTGATATTTGGAACAGCATTTTGCATATGCAGCAGTACTTTGACTTCTAAAAGTCAACATAGACATTTGTACAACTTAATCGGTATCGGTAAATGAATCCGATACATACCCACACCACCCAAGTTCCCAATCTTCCTCTGGTTCTATCCTAAATCTCTCCTCCGAGGAATCCGTATATGAATCAGATACATAGCCATTCAACCCAAGTTCCCAAGCTTCCTCACGTTCTTTCCTAAGTCTTTCCTCCTCCTCTTGTTTAGCCCTTGCTTCTTCTTCTAGTGTTTGTAACAAGGCTTTTTGGTCTCACCTCATTTTATGTTCCTGTTGCTCAATAAGATATCCCCCATTTTGCCACTCTTGTTCAGCCCGTTCTTCTTCTTCTAACAATTTCATTATGTCTTCTTCGTCTAACATTCCGCCACCAGCTACCCCACTCCCACTCCCATAAAGTGTATCCTTGTGGAAAACTATAATTAAGTTTTTCTTTGTAATGTTAAGATAATGGAGTGAATGGTGTGATCGATTAGGAGAAAACACTGAAACGTTATGAACAATCACAGCAGCTCCTACATGAATATCATTTCCATAACCCCCCCTCCTCGTTAATTATTTTGTGATGTATTGCACCAGGCATTGAACCTGAGAGATCTTTGAGATTTACTGTAAGATCGCCAAGGGCATTTGGAGAACACGACTTGATTATTGCTACAACTTGAGCAACTTTACCATTATCGATAAAGCTCTTGATGTCACCTAAACATCCATACACCCCCCCCCCCATTAGCATTCACAAAGTCAATCGCGCTAAGCCATGACCCGCGTGAAAAATCCTCATCCACTTTCACATCCTCAAGAACTGTCCTGATATACTCTTGTGTCGAAATTACACGCTCCTGGCGACCTTCGCTAATATCTGCTTGTTTACGGCTCTTAGCCAGTTGAACAATACCAGCAGGACCGGGTATTATCCTAACCTCCTTTTCAGGGCTGTGTGATGAGTGTAGGTTTTCCAAGGTGGGGTTTATGTGACGGGTTTGCTCATGGTTGTTGCAGGGATAGATGGGGTTATTGAAGTTAACGGATTTGTCCATTTCGTTTTGAAGATGTAAGATCGATTATGTGTTTCACAGGGTTATAAGTGCTTCACAAATTTGGTTGTGATTGGCGGGAAAGAAAGGGGAATGGTTGAATTGCGATTACTGAAGGAAAGGAGGGTAAAATAATCATTTCACAAGGCACTTAACGGGCTCCCTAACGAGCGTTAGGCCAAAAAACCGTTTTTGCAAATAAACGTCATCCTCAAGGACACTTTTTGCCTAAGGAAACCTGCTCAGGGACACTTTTTGCTAAAAATCTTGTATGAGGACAACTTTCGTAAAATCACGAAAGTTTAGGGACATTTTTTGCAGTTTACCCTTGTTATTTTGTTGGTGCTTAGACTTTAATCACATGGTATCAGCTATCGCAGCATGCGAATATCCTGAGAGTATAATAGAATGAGATAGGTTTACATGTAACAGTCCAAAGAAAAAAAAATGCCACATAAAATACAATTAGAATGATTGACTAAATTTATATTGCAAGCCAGCTAGTAATGAATACAAGTCTATGCAATTAAGTAATGGGCCTTGTCAATTTAAGTTTTCAAGAAACCTTTAATATGTTACTCTACTTAGTCACGGAGTATTATGTTCTACTTAATATACTACTAGACGAGTACCCGTGCATAGCAACGGGATTTTATAGCGATAAATAGTTTATTGATAAAAAAAGTTTATAGGTTAAAGACGAAAAATAATAACAGTTTTAAGATTTGAGAATTAAACATAATGTTTTGAAATCCGGTTCGACCCTGGTGGTTCAATCGGTTGAACCGTTCCAGCCGAAAAAAATGTCGATTTAAACCGGGCCAACTTGCTAGGTTGGGTCGAAAACGGGTCAAATTAAACTGGGTCAACCTGCTGGGTTTGAAGCGTCCCGGGTCAGCCGGTTTGTGTTTTAATTGGTCGTATTTAATTTGATTGATATGTTTTTAATTTTTTGTACAAAGTGAATAAATCATTGTACTTTTAAGTAATGGATAATGTTTTGAAACCCGGATCGACCCGGGTGGTTCAACCGGTTGAACCGTTCCGGTCGAAAAATGGGTCGATTTAAACCGGGTCAACTTGCTAGGTTGGGTCGGAAATGGGTCAAATTAAACTGGGTAAACCCGCCGGGTTTGAAGCGTCCCGGGTCAACCCGGTTTGTATTTTAATTGGTTGTATTTAATTTGATAGATATGTTTTTAATTGGTTGTACAATGTGAATAAATCATTGTAATTTTAAGTAATGGGGTGTTTTAATAAGATATTTAATGTACATATAAGCTTTTCTCTCTCATTTGACCATTCTTGAAAAACTGCAACATTTCTTGAAAATTCCAACATTTAATTTGAACCATTTTCCATATAGTAGTATAGATATGATGTCACATTGAATAAAGGTCGTATTGATGCCACCAAGATTCCACTGGCTTTTTTTTTTTTTTTTTTTTTTTTTTTTTTTTTTTTTTTTTTGTTGAACGGCGGGTTAGTTGTTAGATGTTAGTTGTTGCTCGGAGTTAGTGTTTGCATCCTCGGCAGAGATACCACCGCGAGGCCTCTCCTTTAGGGATAACGCCACTTCCTATTCCGATTCGCCTGGATATCATTAGAGTGTGATGGATAGTCTGAATTATAAATGCACCAAAGTTATTAACGTGACGTTCTTTTAACTTCACTTGAGTAAATAAGTGCTTTGTTAAATAATAGGATGTTTCAGATTTCATTTTTCCATGACTTGTTCTTTTTGAGGTTTTTAGATATATAGTAAATATAGCGAGGTGATTTGACATCCACTTTTCATTTTAATTTTTTTTTTTTTTTATTTAGGATCACTGCAAACGTACAATCAGCTAAGCATACTGTAAGCAGTTGTACATATATTGTATAATGCATTACAGGTAGATTTGTGTCATTGAAGTCAAATATGTGAGTGTGCAAATCGATTTCCCGTATAAATTATTACTGTACACTTCATTAAGTTATAGATGAATGGAAAGTTGTATGTTTTAGGTGTAGAAAATTGTTGGGCTGAAACTATGTATATCTTGGAGGTTGACTTCCATTGAGTAACTTAATGAGAGTGTGTCTTTCTTCGACAAGGGGTCTATGTTCGGCTTATATTAGGGCATATGGCCGGAGATGGTGAAATCCGGGTTCAAATAGTTTTCTATTCCAGATAGGTGTTCGATGAAAATACGTTTACTTTGTATATAGAAGCTAGAGCACTAAATAAACCCCCCCCCGATGATATCTTGGATAAGAAACATGATGCTGGAATCACTAAAATTACCAAACAAATAAGTTAACTACTAATCCACAGTAATATTTTTTGTTTAAAGTATGAATGAGATGACTAAAAACATGTCTAATTGTATGATTGTTTGCAATTTAAAAAAGCTAGCGGCACTTGTTGCTCGTTTGTCTTCCATGTAAATCAAATTAAATCACGAAATATAAATATATAAAAAAACTCAGTATGATTGAGTTGTTACCGATGCTTTATTGGCTTGTGAAAAAAACGCATCTCTATAAAATGACGACACCTTTATTTAAGCATGTTTTTTAGTCAGGCTTAATTATTTTCTTTTTCTATATAAAACTCGGGGTGATCACTGTTTTACAAATCTAATAATTATGTAATAGAGATTTTAATATATATATCTGCTCGAAATAAACTTAGTCAACTTTTTTACTTAGAGCATCCCAATGGTAAACCCACGTTATACTAAACTCAGCGTCACCTCAGCGCCTACGTCAGCTTTAACACAATAAGCTCAACACCCACATGCAATTAACTCAGCAATAACTCAGCTTGTAAACATTAACTTCAACTATTTTCAAATTCAACCCTCAAGCTAAATCTAATATTTCATAAGTACTTAAGCCGCG
>LBNU01004010.1:36596-81629 GCA_014162995.1 Artemisia annua | reverse complement strand
TTAAACCTATGAACTCACCAGCGTTGCTGATTTTTAGCATGTCTTTCTCAGGTATCTAAGGTGTTAGCGTGACTTACCTACATTTGGAGGCTTGGCAATTGGTGTGTCTGAAGGATCGACAAGAACTCTGATTTTACTATGAGGACCTACCTTTTATTCCTTTATGGGCTTTCCTCCACTAGATTGATGAATGCAAACTTTATAACCAAATGATGGATTCTCTTTTGCATTCAAAAACATACTATCTCGTTATCTATACTTGTGATGTCTACCCATTGTAGTAGCACCCCGAAAACTTGTTAAGTCTTCCGCTGTACGAATTTTGGGGGTGTTACATTTGATATCACATGTGATCACATATCACATGTGATATCACAGGTGATACCACCTGTGATATCACAAGTGATATCACTGGTGATGTCACATGTGTGTCAGCTTTCTTCTATTTGTTGAATCAATTGTGGTGATGGAGGAACTTGTGATATCATAGGTGTTTGAGCTTCTTCAATTTGTTTGTGGAGATGTTGTGCTTTCTTCAACGCCAATTGCACTTGTTGTTGATTCTTTCATTTGATGAGGCTGTTTTTTGCACAGGTCTCATTCAAATCTGCATCAAAATAGTTCATTTGTTTTCAATATCATATGTCAAACAAATAACTATTTTTAATCACAATAGATATACTACCAATCAACAATAATTTAACTGTTATATCACAGGTGATACACTACCAGTCAATATTGTTTTCAAATACTGCGGTAAAACCTATTGAAATATGCACAATCTATCCATTAAACATACAAATCCACCACAAATCAAACAGAAACATCACAACATATCTTTTGTTCTATTAAACCTAACTTTTAATATCTTATATTATCACATAAATCATCACAACATCACAAATTATCGAAAATTAACTAGTAAAACACATTAATAATGATTCTATAACAGTAAAAACTAAAGTATTCGTTGTTTTAGATGTCGATTATTTCATTTTCTGTGTGTTTTATGTGATTTGCACGGTTAAGTCAAATATAACTAGTGATAATACACATATACAGTTCAACTTCAAATATCACTGATGATACACACGTATGATACTTTTCACTCACACATTCATCAAACACTTGGTGTGCATCCATGTATACAAAGCTTTTTACTCAGAAACTCAACCAAATGTAAACACTAAAAAACACAACCAATAAAACATCTAAATAATTAGTCGGAAGCATCATACATTCATACCTTGTTCTAGAGATTCAGTAGGATCATTTTGAACCGGTTTTTTTTTTTGGGATTTGCTTGCGCAATTGATGATTCTTCAATTTTTGTGTTTTTTTTAATGATTTTAATGGTTAAAACTGGTTGATTTTGAGTTTTTGTTGCAGTTTGTTAATGGTGGTTAGAGAGAGAAAGTTGAATTTTTTGATAGCATATGTGTGGAAAGCGAGAGGTCAGGTGTAGGGTTGGTGGGGTAAGTTTGGGGAATTGGCAAAAGTGGTCCCTCCGTGTTTTTTAATCTTAAAAATGGTTTTTTTGATCTGACGGTCACTATGCGTCCCTTGGTATGTAGCAGATCTTGGGTATTGAAAATAAAGCACCTCTGTTATATGATTAAACTTATCGTAAAATTAATGCTACATCGGCGTTAAACTTTTCGTCGCCTAGCATAATCTTTCGTTTCGTTAACGATGATTAGATATATATTAATATGAAAACTAGAATTGTTAACTATGATAAGCTTAATCACATAGAACTTTCTAATGAAAATAAACAACTACGTAGTAATTTGGATGATAATGACACGATTTATTTTGAGTTCCTTTTAGAACGCGTTGGTTTTTTAATGAATGCAAATACGCCCTTTCACACTTGATGCATTTTTATTTTATTTTAATAAAATACAATTAGAACGATTGACTAAATTTATATTGCAAGCCAGCTAGTAATGAATACAAGTCTATGCAATTAAGTAATGGGCCTTGTCAAATTTACGTTTTCAAGAAACCTTTAATATGTTACTCTACTTAGTTAACGGAGTATTATGTTCTACTTAATATACTATATGATGTCACATTGAATAAGTCGTATGATGCCACCAAATTCACTTGGGGTTTGACTGAGCTACATAACTAAATGTTGAAAGTGGTGATACGTTCTGAATTATAAATGCACCGAAGTTATTAACGTGACGTTCTTTTAACTTCACTTGATGTAAATAAGTGCTTTGTTAAATAATAGGATGTTTAAGATTTCATTTTCCCTGTGTTCTTTTTGAGGTTTTTAGATATATATAAATATAGGAGGTGATTGAAACACTCATATTTTTTATTAGGACACTCAAATGTACAACCAGTTAAAGCATACTGTAAGCATTGTACAATTATATAATGCATACAGTAGAGTGTCTCAATCAAATATGTGAGTGTGCAAATCATTTCCCTATAAATATAGGTACACTTCATAAGTTCATATGATGAATAAAGTTGTATGTTTAGGCGTAGAAATTGTTGAAACTATGTATATTTTGGAGATTGACTTCCATTGAGTACTTAGATGAGAGTTGTCTTCTTCGACAAGGGGTCTATGTTCGGCTTATATTAGGCATATGCCGGAGATGGTGAAATCCGGTTCAAATAGTTTTTATTCAATAAGTGTTCATGAAATACTTTACGTGGTATATAGAAGCTAGCCACTAAATAAACATGATACTGGTAAAGAAACATGATGCTGGAATCACTAAAATTACCAAAAAAATAATAACTACAAATCATCAAGTTAATATATTTTTGTTTAAAGATGAATGAGATGACTAAAAATATGTCTAATTGTATGTTGTTTGCAATTTAATAAAGACTAGCGGCACATCTTGTTGCTCGTTTGTCTTCCACGTAAATCCAAATTAAATCACGAAATATAAATATATAAAAACTCAGTATGATTGAAGCTGTGTACCGATGCTTTATTGGCTTGTGAAAAAAACGCATCTCTATAAAGGAAATGATTGAGAGACCTAAAATTTGTGCCTAATTATATGTCTAACATACGTGGAGGTAGGTCATTGGATTTTGAAGCGGTGGACCCTATTGTTACAACCAATGAATTATTGACATGCAATTTTAGACATAAAATTAGGCCTGAAATTAGGTCTCCCAATCACTAATGCTCTATAAAATGACGACACCTTTATTTAAGCATGTTTTTAGTCATGTTAATTATTTTCTTTTCTTATATAAACTCGTTGATCACTGTTTTACAAATCTAATTATGTAATAGAATGATTTAATATATATCTCTCGAAATAACTTAGTCAACGTTTTTTACTTAGGCCCACATAAAAACATCCTGATGAAGTTATATGGATTTAAAGTTCAGAGTAAAATGCAAAAACAGTCCTTGTGATTTGGTCAAATTGCATGTTTCATTCGTATGGTTCGGAAAGCGCATGCGGCCTCCTTGTGAGGAAAGTTAAAGTCTGATTTCGTCGTTGAATAAACTAAAATGACTAAAATACCTTCATTTTCATCCTCTCTATTTTTTGTTTGAGTTTTTCTTTTTTCTTTTTAAAGGAGTTCATAAGCTTCAACCATATATTCAAGTAATCAACCATTTCTCAGTGAGAAGTATCAAAATTTTTTGTTGATGATTTTGTTAATTAGGGGATGGAGATAGATTTTGTATAAGTTATTGTTGGGTTTTTGGAATGCGATTTCTAGTTGATATAGTTTGATACTTGTAAAGTTGTAATAAAATGGGTGTATTGGAAATAAAGTTCTGGTAAAATCTTATCCCATCGGTTTCGAATTAACTTAAGAGAGAAATGGTCAAAGTTGCAAAAATCGTGAGTCGGTAGTGAGGCGGTTGAAGGCCTTGTAGCGATAAATAACCGATTACAAGGCCGATTACCTTGTAATCGCCGATTACAAGGGCGATTACCTTGTAAAAATCAACAAGATGAAAGGCCGTGCACCTTGTAATCGCCGATTACGAGGCCGAGTTGACCAATTTTTGCAACATTAGAGAGATGGTTTCAAACGTATTGGTTTGTCATCTATAAGTAGTTAGAGCACTTGGTGTCGTAACTCAAGTTATGAGTTAACACCGCATCACCAGGGCCGTCCCGTGGATTTTGAAGGCCCTGTGCCAGTTTGATAATATAGGCTTCTTNAAAAAAAAAAAAACGTAAGATAGTTATATATAAAAAAGTAAACGTACAATATCACAGGTGATATCAAAGGAGTTTGACCTTCTTCAATTTGTTTGTGGAGATGTTGGGCTTTTTTGAACCACAACTGCAGTTGCTGTTGATTCTTTTGTTTGATGTAGCCGTTTTTTGTGCAAATTGCAATCACAAATAGTTTGGTGACACCATCTCTTTTTATGCCACATACAAAAGTATGATTTTTAACTTGTAATATCTCTTGTGATATTTCATTGTTTTTGTAAATTTTGTGTATATTATCACCTGAGATAGTTCTCTTTCCAGGTACATGATAGTTTTTGTGCCTTTTACTGCAATTGACATTCACAGGAGATGTGTTAATATTGGTTCTGATCTGGTTAAGAACGAAACTACTGAATCTTATGTATGGTTACTCCAAGCAATCAAGAAAGCTTTTCTTAACGTATGCTTACATTAAGAATACCGACTGATCAATAGATTATCAACCGAGTAGCGTCTTTTATTGTTCCATAGGTGTCAACCGAGTAGCCTTTTTTGTAATGTTTTATAAGAGGATGCTAATATTTATTTTGTAAAACTGATGTGTATCAATGTTAGCTATGATTTGACGATATGATCAACGATGGAGGTTTGTACTAAATTAACCATTTCAATATATCTACCATATATATTTTTTTATCACTTAATAGATCTGCAATCAATTTGGAGAAGGAAAAAAAAATGACTACAATAGTACAATATGTGTAGTATCACTTGTGATATTCTGTTTCATATGTATAGTATCACTTGTGATATTAAAGTTTTTTTAAATCTGTTCTGCATCATATGTGTAAAACAATATGTGTAGTATCACTTGTGATATTCTGGTTCATATGTATAGTATCACTTGTGATATTAAAGTTTTTTTAAATATGTTCTGTATCATATGTGTAGTATCACTTGTGATATTCTGTTTCATATTTTTTTTTTTATGTGTTTTGTTTGTTTTGATGAAGGTGTTGCATAACAAACAAGATAGTTTAGTAGATTGTTTGTCAGCTTTGTGTTCGTTGTGGGATTCTATTTCGACACATATTTTATGTGTGCTCAAGAATTGTAATGTCATACGTATCCCAGAACAATTATATATATTGAGGCATTGGAAAATGGACTTAATTCTACCTGAATTGAGGAAGAAAATAAATCATTATTTGTGAGAAGAATGAAATTAGCGAGAGGCTTGCAAATGAGGCATCTACTTTTAACGGGACTTGTGTGTACATATATTCAACAATACTTTTCTATGTTTGATGATTTTGAACTAGTGTTTGAGGATTTCTTTTGATAAGTGTTTGAGGAATTTGCGTTATGTTTTGTTTTTCCAAATATTTAAATGGATGTTAAATTACTTTCAGTTTACGTGAGCTTCACTTTTATGTATCACTTGTGATACTACACTATAAAGGTAAAGAAAAGTGTTTAAGTTTTAGGCAATTCGAAAGACGGAGGCGGAGCTGGCGATAAAATATGACAATTGATGTTTATTATTCTTTCATATACACTGGGTAAATACAAAATTCATTATCACATGTGATAAGAATGTGATATTTCGCATTCTTAGTTGAGTATCACAATTGATAACACATATATGTATAGAACAAAAATTAAAATCATAACATTTTATATGAAGTTGATTGTCTCTTGTGATAATTCACATTCTTAGTTGGGTATCTCAGTTAATAACACATTTTTATATAGAGAACATAAATTTTTATCATTAGCATTGTATATTACTAACCAAAAGATTTTAGCACTAGTTATTAAAACATAACAACGCAACTGTTTTCATCAACTTGTTCTATTTACTTTTCTTCTTCAACAATCGTCCTCTTCATTGGTTCATCAACCAGCACCTTCATTTTATTCCCGGATGCTTTCGGGGGAACCTTTGATATCACATATGATCACATATCACATGTGATATCACAGGTGATACCACCTGTGATATCACAAGTGATATCACTGGTGGTATCACATGTGTGTCAGCTTTCTTCTATTTGTTGAATCAATTGTGGTGATGGGGGAACTTGTGATATCACAGGTGTTTGAGCTTCTTCAATTTGTTTGTGGAGATGTTGTGCTTTCTTCAACGACAATTGCACTTGTTGTTGATTCTTTCATTTGATGAGGCTGTTTTTTGCACAAGTCTCATTCAAATCTGCATCAAAATGGTTCATTTGTTTTCAATATCATAGTCAAACAAATAACTATTTATTATCACAATAGATATACTACCAATCAACAATAATTTAACTGTTATATCACAGGTGATACACTACCAGTCAATATTGTTTTCAAATACTGCGGTAAAACCTATTGAAATATGCACAATCTATCCATTAAACATACAAATACACCACAAATCAAACAGAAACGTCACAACATATATTTTGTTCTATTAAACCTAACTTTTAATCTCTCATATTATCACATAAATCATCACAACATCACAAATTATCGAAAATTAACTAGTAAAACACGTTAATAATGATTCTATAACAGTAAAAATTAAAGTATTCGTTGTTTTAGATATCGATTGTTTCATTTTCTGTGTGCTTATTGTGATTTGCACGGTTAAGTCAAATATAACTAGTGATAATACACATATACAGTTCAACTTCAAATATCACTGGTGATACACACTTATGATACTTTTCACTCACACATTTCATCAAACACTTGGTGTGCATCCATGTATACAAAGTTTTTTACTCAAAAACTCAACCAAATGTAAACACTAAAAAACACAACCAATAAAACATCTAAATAATTAGTCGGAAGCATCATACCTTGTTCTAGAGATTCAGTAGGTTCATTTTGAACCGGTTNTAACTTTTAATCTCTCATATTATCACATAAATCATCACAACATCACAAATTATCGAAAATTAACTAGTAAAACACGTTAATAATGATTCTATAACAGTAAAAATTAAAGTATTCGTTGTTTTAGATATCGATTGTTTCATTTTCTGTGTGCTTATTGTGATTTGCACGGTTAAGTCAAATATAACTAGTGATAATACACATATACAGTTCAACTTCAAATATCACTGGTGATACACACTTATGATACTTTTCACTCACACATTTCATCAAACACTTGGTGTGCATCCATGTATACAAAGTTTTTTACTCAAAAACTCAACCAAATGTAAACACTAAAAAACACAACCAATAAAACATCTAAATAATTAGTCGGAAGCATCATACATTCATACCTTGTTCTAGAGATTCAGTAGGATCATTTTGAACCGGTTTTTTTTTTTGGGATTTGCTTGCGCAATTGATGATTCTTCAATTTTTGTGTTTTTTTTAATGATTTTAATGGTTAAAACTGGTTGATTTTGCGTTTTTGTTGCAGTTTGTTAATGGTGGTTAGAGAGAGAAAGTTGAATTTTTTGATAGCATATGTGTGGAAAGCGAGAGGTCAGGTGTAGGGTTGGTGGGGTAAGTTTGGGGAATTGACAAAAGTGGTCCCTCCGTGTTTTTTAATCTTAGGTTTTTTTGATCTGACGGTCACTATGCGTCCCTTGATATGTAGCAGATCTTGGTATTGAAAATAAAGCGCCTCTGTTATATGATTAAACTTATCGTAAAATTAATGCTACATCGGCGTTAAACTTTTCGTCGCCTAGCATAATCTTTCGTTTCGTTAACGATGATTAGATATATATTAATATGAAAACTAGAATTGTTAACTATGATAAGCTTAATCACATAGAACTTTCTAATGAAAATAAACAACTACGTAGTAATTTGGATGATAATGACACGATTTATTTTGAGTTCCTTTTAGAACGCGTTGGTTTTTTAATGAATGCAAATACGCCCTTTCACACTTGATGCATTTTTATTTTATTTTAAATTTAAACAAACATTTATGTTTACTTTTAATAATTTTATCAAACATCCTTTAATTCTTTGTTTTTATCAAACATTTTTACTTCTTTCATCCCAAAATTTTATATCAGTGCTACACAAATTTAGATAAATCCAAAAAAATTGATCTTGACCGATAATGCTTTCCTTTCGCCTTATAAAATGTTTTCATTAGGTCTTAAGATCAATACTTATTTAAAAATAAACTATAGATGATAAGCTGGACACTTATTTTAAAAGGATAAAATAACAAAATAACAAGCACAAACTAATTTTCTTTTTTCGTTTTTGAAAACAATTTTATGTATAATTATATTAAAGCTAAAAAAATGCTAAAAGTTACCACTTAAACAACATTTAACCCTAAAATTACAACCTTAAATGGAAGCATTTTAGTTCAAACAACCCTAATGCTACTCTCACTCATAACACTACTTCACATTTTATCAATGTCACATGAGCCTTTTACCTCAAATCATTTTTGTCTCTCCAGTTTACAATACAACACAATTTTTTGTCAGTTTTTATTTCATGTTTCTGTCAGTTTTAAGCTTTTGACTTATTAAACTTTATATTTTCTATTCTTGTACTTTCACGTTTATAGTGTATAGTTTTTTATACACATATACCCTATTAAATAGCTCACATGCACTCACAAACCAAATAATTAATAATATAAACATTCAAGGGGAGCACTTGCACGCAATCATATTCTGTGAGCCTCTCACCGTTCGTCTCCATTTTTTATGCTTGTCACGCCCAGCAGGCTTGAACCCAATAGGGCTGGCGCGTGAGTTTGGCTTCTCACGGAAGCTCACAAGCTCCGTTGGGAGCAGCCTAAATGAAAACATTTTGATCCAAAACAACCGTGGAATGTCAACATTCTGGTTTGTTAAGTTCTAAAACAACCCGTAAAAGTACAATAACCGTAAATAAAATATTTTATCCAAAACAACCCTAAGAGTACAACAAACCTTGACTGAAATCATTTTGATGCCAAAAACAAACGTAAAATGTAGAACATTTTGGTTCAATAATTTGTATCCGTTATGTCAATTTTGTCACAAACCGTAACCGGGATTATTCTACTATAATAACAAGATGGAACACTTAACCAAATATTCCGCGGTAATAGAGAAAAAAAATCCGAACCCATTGATTACAAGGAAATCAATGTGAACCGTGTGGATCGGGTCCACTTAACTTTCTATGAATTTTAGTAATTGATTTGACAAACACGTGAATTTGTGGCTTTGTTTTCACATGTAACTTGTTACTTGTTACCAAAGAAATTAAAATTATTATGCTAACGGGTAAACACGTAAGAAGTTGTTAAGAAGTTAAAGAACAGAAATACTCTTGGTATTTGTTTAAGGATAATTCGTATAGCATCTATTTGTTTTGAACGTTGGTTGTTAAGATCCGACCATGATATTAAGATTTTATGATACTAGAAAGCTAAAATGATATCGTTTTTACGTAGGATTTTTGTAATATAAGATCTTAATACGATCTCGATCTTAATCATAGGATCTTAAAATCTCGTTTTGAACTGATCTTACTTTTTCTCGAACCATAAGTTAAAAAACTACAAATTTATGTATTAAGTCTTGTAGTATACTAAAAACAAGAGGATAATATATTAAACACTTCATAATCATAAACCTACATTTTAGTGATATATGTTATACAATAATATGTGAATTTATATAATTTTATGTTTATTAAAAAAATGACACTATAATAACGATAACGATTTTAAGTAGGATTTCGATCTTAAAAACCTTACTTTTAAGAAACAAAGGATTTGTTCTATGCTGGCATGCTCCTATTCGATAATGGAAGTGATTTCTCGTTATTTTCACGGCATTGATATTAAATCGATTTGTTATCCCGATAACGTCAAAGCACCCAACACACATCATCATCGAACATGTTTTTGTTACATTATTGCCAAACAATTCGAGCGGAAAAACTATTATTTAGACAATATTTTTGAAGGTTTAAGTTGACTAGAAATTGATTTTTTATTATTGAAGTAAGAAACAAGTTGTGATTATGAACCACATATGTTTTGTGGTGTCGCTTACAGAAATACGTTTTCAATCACTAGTAATTGTTAGCTACAATAATATCATGATATATATGTGTAATGACTTCATTAATGAGACAAATACCTAGTCAATGTATAGGCCATATGATGTTCAAAATATAAAATATATAGGCCACGCCCATTTGCAAGTCCATTTTACCAATCATATTCACAGGTTACCGTGACTTACAGNCATTGGTTGTTAAGATCCGACCATGATATTAAGATTTTATGATACTAGAAAGCTAAAATGATATCGTTTTTACGTAGGATTTTTGTAATATAAGATCTTAATACTATCTCGATCTTAATCATAGGATCTTAAAATCTCGTTTTGAACTGATCTTACTTTTTCTCGAACCATAAGTTAAAAAACTACAAATTTATGTATTAAGTCTTGTAGTATACTAAAAACAAGAGGATAATATATTAAACACTTCATAATCATAAACCTACATTTTAATATGTGAATTTATATAATTTTATGTTTATTAAAAAAATGACACTATAATAACGATAACGATTTCAAGTAGGATTTCGATCTTAAAAACCTTACTTTTAAGAAACAAAGGATTTGTTCTATGCTGGCATGCTCCTATTCGATAATGGAAGTGATTTCTCGTTATTTTCACGGCATTGATATTAAAGCGATTTGTTATCCCGATAACGTCAAAGCACCCAACACACATCATCATCGAACATGTTTTTGTTACATTATTGCCAAACAATTCGAGCGGAAAAACTATTATTTAGACAATATTTTTGAAGGTTTAAGTTGACTAGAAATTGATTTTTTATTATTGAAGTAAGAAACAAGTTGTGATTATGAACCACATATGTTTTGTGGTGTCGCTTACAGAAATACGTTTTCAATCACTCGTAATTGTTAGCTACAATAATATCATGATATATATGTGTAATGACTTCATCAATGAGACAAATACCTAGTCAATGTATAGGCCATATGATGTTCAAAATATAAAATATATAGGCCACGCCCATTTGCAAGTCCATTTTACCAATCATATTCACAGGTTACCGTGACTTACAGTTCAAAGTGAGTCGACTCGAATTATACTCTAAAATCCGTTATTGCTAAAATGGAAGTAGATCAAACAAGTCAAAAGGTTAAAAATGGCGGCTTGTTCATTTTCACTGAAATCATCATACTATTAACAAATTCGGTTTTTAGTTTGGTTTTAATCCAATTTGAATTCGGTTCAGTTCGGTTTTCGGTTTTGCCTATGAATAATTTTAACCGAACCAAATAAACCGTACAACCCAATAACCATGGATAATATTTTTAGTTTACTCTTATAAAAAGTAGAAAGTATCAAAGTATTATGATACAGTAATATTTAATATTTACCACCTTAGTTTTTTTATAAAAAACATTCTAACTTTTAGTCTTCTAGATCAAATGAAAAAGCAAATTTGCATTGAGACATATGCCTAAACAAGTAGAAAAAATGAAAAATCACCAGTTAAGAGGTTTTTCTTTACCAAAAATGCTGAGACATCAATTTATGTCTTTGTCAAGAAACCTTAACTCATAACTTGTGTTCAAACCGAAATGCTTCAGCAGGTGCCCTCCATTCAACATGGTCGATGTGTGAATGGATTCGCAAATACAAGCACCATCTCTGTTATAAAGCCGACTAAGTAATATGAATACTTTTTTTTTTTGTGAGCACAACTTTTGTAGAAGACTTTACTTGATGCCTCCGTAATCGTCCTTTTAATTCTCCAGTCAAAATCATACTTGACACGAGTTTATTGACACAAACTCATTACTCTTGGGACTTAAGCTTGCACTCATTCATCTAAAACATTTTTTTACAAAGAATCAAGTACATCATACTGTAAAACCATTGCAGCATGCATGCAATTCACATGTACGTGTACTTGTACTAGAATCAAGATTGAACTATAATTACATATTTAGATGAAAATTCTCATAAACATTCCTTCAAATTACTTGATGAAGAGAAGCATAAACTTTATCCACAACTTGATCAATTTCTCTGTTACCCAAGCAGGAACCTATGATGATGAAACAGACATATGTGCACTTACAGATAATGATGCCATTTGAGACGTCGGAGTCTGACTTTAAACCCATCCACTCGTAAGCACGACCCTGCAGCAGCATACTTTGCGTATTAGTTAAGTTGTATACTTGTATGCCATGGGATATGCAAAAGAGCAGTTAGTTTTTATTCTTAATCTTAGTCTGTCTTTATTTTTGAGGTTGCTAACAGATGTCAAGATTGGTTATTTCATCAGTATGTCAGAGACTGGAAAATATTCAAACATCTTTCTACAGACGTAGCACAAGAAACTCAGCAAATTAGTGGGAGGAACTGTAGGGACGGACCCAGGATTTTCAAGAGTGTTGCACATAAAAATTTTGTGCACAAAAATACTGTTGAGTTAGCACATAAAATACAGAAGTAGCAAAAAAAAATAAAAAAAAAATAAAAATAAAAATAAAATAAAAAAATCGGGGGTTGCGCATGCCACAAAACGGCAGTTTTCGAAATAATTTGCAGTTCGTGACCAAAAAACGGGTGTAGCCCGTGCCACACCCGGCGCCAATGTAGGTCCCTCCCTGGGAGGAAGGTATTACCTAAATAATTTTCTAAAAGATATGGAATCAAGGGTTCTTGTTTGCATATAAAGTATAGAATCTTTACATTTTCAAAAAGTTGCTAATATCTAAATACGACTATGGTCAGCAAATCCCTCATACTCTATAAGTAGGCGGAATATTGGCCTTTCACAAATAACCAATAAAACTCTCTTTATTTGTTAAAGTAGTAACAATTGATTCGAACATTGGATCGATTGTCACCCACTTAGTTACGTAAATATGCAATACAAATGTTTTCCTAACAAGTTACTGTGTAATGTAAACAAAGATTGTACCTTATGCTCCAAAGAAAAGCAATCCTCCCATCACTTCTTTTAACTCCTGAGTTTCAATAAATCTTCTGGTCTAACCTCTATAAATAACGGGGATTCTATTTGCTTTAATGAATCTTCTGCTCACTAATGTCTTAAGAAGATGGTACTTTCGTAAGTCTTTCACGAGAGACATTGTTATTCTCTTTTCTTGAGGGTGATGGGCGAGAGTCAAAGGCCGAGGCCCTGGGAGTCTCAGATATCTCAGCCTGAGAAGCTAAGTACTCCAGAGCAACAACTATGTCACCAACTAAGGGGCGAAAATTTGCTTGCTCTTGAAGACACATTGCGGTTATGGCAACCGCATGGTGCATACAACGGGTGGGAAAATGGCCTTCCAGTAAAGGATCAGCCAACTGAACAAACTTCTTCCGATCTTTCAAGAAAGGGCGGGACTGCACAAAATTCAAACGAAAGATGACGTATTACTTTATAGAAGCTAAAAACATAGGCATGATTAGGTAAATAATTGACTGTAGGTCACATATTAACAGGTCGTGTGGCCTGCTTCTTGGTCCAAACAAACAGAATTGTAGGACAGTTACAAACTCTTCAAAATTAACAGTTCGTGTGGGTTGCTTCAATATGTTCTAAAATACAAAAATAAAGACTTCTTAAATAAAGTAATGCAGGAGGTTATAAACTCTTCAATATGATTTGGGTGACTTTTAAACTGTTCATCCTATTTGGCTCACTTTGTTTTTAGCTAAATTGTAGTAACTTATTTACCAATTTAACCCGTTAGCAATAAATATAGCCCAAAATGACCCATTTTAACATATATCGGTTAATTTTACCCTTCTAAAAGTAACATTAAAAGCAAAAGGAACTTACCCATGGAACTAAGTTCTGTTCACCAGATTTTTTAGTCATGTCAATTGCTTTACGCCCTGTAATCAACTCCAGCATTACAACACCAAAGCTGTATATATCAGACTTTATAGTAAGTTTACCACTCATTGCATAATCGGGTGCACAGTAACCGTAGGTACCCATAACTCGAGTCGACACATGGGTATTGTCACCAACAGGACCCAATTTAGCAAGCCCAAAGTCTGAAAGCTTTGGATTGAAGTCATTATCCAGCAATATGTTTGAAGATTTTAAATCACGATAAATTACAGGTGGGTTTGCTATGCAATGGAGATACTCGAGACCACGAGCTGCACCGAGTGCTATTTTTAGTCTGGTGTGCCAATCTAATGGTTGCTGATGAGGCTTTAGATCTGGAGAAAGGACATACATCCAATTAGTTATTGACACTGAAACTTGACAAACATGAAGAAAGATATGTACTCTAATAATCTTTTCAGTTAGAAGCTAGTAAACGGAAGGCAGACTGGTGTAAGCTATATACCAGGATGAACAGGTCAGCAGGGGTTATATTTTATTGATACGTCAAACAACTAAAAAGCAACAGTAGTGTTAAAATAACAGGTCAAGCAGTTTAAAAGTTTCCAAACTATAGTGGAGTTATACGACCTTCTAATCATATTATTATTTATAAAATATTAAAAAGGAAAAAAGAGAAAGTGTGAGTGGATCAACCCCTTTTGACTAATTAATCAACCCACACAGTTTTCCCACCTACATAGCCAAGAAGTTGGCTGATAAATGACAAACATAGATGTTGGTGCACTGTTCTTAATCGAAATAACAGAAAGTTTAATAGACAAGCACGTAATTGATCAAACCCTACTGTTTCACCGGAAGATCAATATATTTTTTTACTATTTCCGTCGTGCTAACAAAGAAAAGCAAAAAGATAGCATCACATACATGTTCTCTAAGACAATAAAACACTTTTTCATTATTCTGTTTTCTAGCTCTTCCATATACGAACAAGATGAACCTCAAAATAAAGCTCCAAACAAATGAGATCAACGATACATGCCAACCACACTCGGAATGCATGGACATTAGAGCAGACATTGAAGATTATCCTTTTAATGAAAGAAGTTCCTATTGCATTTTGTGCAATAAGATATAGGGATCTAATGGTTAAGATGATTACAGAATGAGAATAGAAGTAAACCAACCACTGTAGATTTGCATTTTTAAAGTTTCAACAAAACACTAATACTTCGGATGTGTATTATTAAAGTTCCAGCACAAAAATAGAAGTAAACCAACCACTGTAGATTTGCTTTTATGGTAATTGACAAAGGGTGCTAGGTGTAGTTTTTTCTTATCAGTATATGCATTACTGTAGCAACTTTCTCCAGGATGAACTTAAATAGAAACTTTTGTTTAGTGTATAATATTGTATATAACTTGCAACGTTTTCTGATTATGCATGTGCATATATGGCACAGACCATGTAGGTCTGCGCTAGGAGAGAAGTACCCTCTGGACACATGAATTCATACAACTCAAGCATTTTAGCATTATGAAAAAATAAAGTAAGAACTAATCAGGAACTTAATGGCAGAAATAAACAGGATTCAAGCATCATATATATGTATCATTCGGTTTCATTCTTTGACAAAGAAGTTAATCATAAAATGAGATGATTAAGGAATTACCAAAGAGATGGTTTTCCAGGCTACCCTGTGGCATGTACTCGTAAACCAGGAGTCTCTGGTCTCCATCTGTGCAGTAACCAGTCAAAGTGACAAGGTTTGAATGGCGAAGAAGACTCAACATAAGAACCTCGACTATGAATTCTTGGTTCCCTTGTAGGCCACTCAGGTTGAGCTTTTTTACAGCAACCAACTGTTCAATAACATTAAATTATCAAAGCTTACAATATAAGCACAGTCACAGATAGACATTTTAAAGCATCAGAGAAAAATATGACACTCTCACTACTGAAAAAAACTTACAACAAAAGATCTAAAGTGCAGCTACGATTCCAAGAGCGTGTTTAAATGTGCAGTTAAGCTGATGATCGGTTTTGAGTGTCCGCGTAAAATTTATTACAGTATAATTCTGATTATAAGTGACTACTGAGATATATGTAACCTAACATACCAGCTCTACCTTGCTTTAGGTGGTATTTGGATGTGCCTTTATACAAATAACTGCGCCACAGTGTCGTAAACTAATTAAATTTGTATGATCAGTTAGAGATTAGCTTAAATCTAGTTAGAGGTATGATCTAGCAAGGACAATTAGTGAGACAAATGTAAAACGATGTAATACTAATTTTTCAAATCAACAATAATGATTACGCAACTCACATCTAAACGAGTGATTTCCAAATACTGTAACTAATTCTGCTGATGCTCCAAGTAACAATTAGTCACTTACAAAAAGCACAATCACATATACAAACTAGTTATAGATAATGAAGTCATGAAATTTACCTTTCCCGAATCTAAGCGGCCTTTATAAACACTTCCAAACCCACCCTCCCCAATCAAATTAGCAACCCTGAAATTCTGCGTAGACGCAGCAAGCTCACGAAACGTAAAGCTTCGCGCCACATTAGCCGCCGCTCTCTGATTACACAATGTCTTACCTTTTTCCTTATATGTCCCCCCCTTCCCATTACCTACAAACATTTACAAAAAACAAGGAATAAAAATTACAAATCTAGATTCTCTAAACTATAATAAAATTATAAGTACAATGAGAATTAAACAACCACCTTGAGAGTGATTAAAATCGAAATCGCCATCCGTAACTTCTTTCGAGCTTAATTTAAAGCAAGAAAAGCAAGCCATTTGTAAAAATATCTATTCAGATAAATAAGTGCTTATTAATAAGCTAAATAAACAATTTATTTCATATAGATTATTACACTTTGTTTCTTTCTCTCTCTAGAAAGCTACAAACCCTAAGAGAGAGAAAGAAAGGGAAATTTTTAGAATGAATGACAAAATGATAGTAATAATCTAACACTAGATAGATAGATCTAATCTAATCTAAGCACACAATATAAATAAAAAAATAAGAATATATATAATGTTATTAGAGAGACTATAGTGATTAAAATTATTTATTTATTTATTGGCAAATTGTAACAGAGGAAAATAACAAAAAAAAAGAAGGTGGATATAGTGCAGACTGCAAAACAAGACTTGTGTGTAGTGTCCGGTTTTAGCGGCAATTAGCAGTGCTCTCCTTCCTTCCTATATTTGTGGGTACCATATTTATTTATTAATATTAATTAATTAATGATTGTTATTGTTATTTTGGTCCACTTAAACAATTATTGTATGCCATGTTTTCCTACTCAACTTAAATTTTATCCCATGTGAGTGTCACTGTGTAACACACTCAATAGTTGTAAGAGATACCGAGCGTCCAAAAACTTGCTATAAGTGTCGTTTAGAGTGTCTTTGTTAAAAGTAGCTGTGAGATGTAGGCACAATTCATTATTCATTGTCTTTTAAAAAAACATTAAAAAATTAGCAAAGTTTAACGTCTTTTTGTCAAATGACTACCAAAATTCAAAATGATCATTGCTCACTTGTCACTACTTCAAAAAGCTTTGCATCGATCCGCGCCAAACATACCCTTAATAATGGTATGGTCAAGGAAGGTTGTAAACGGTTCAGGATCGACGTGGTAAAGTTGCTTACATCTAAGAAAAAAAATGAAGACTGCAAAAGAGACTTACGTTATATTTGTGTTAGTGTCCACTTACGTGGTAGATCTCCTAATAGCATGAGTATTTCAAAGAATCTCAACGTTTCCGACATTCACGAGTTTCATCCAAGGATGAGTTCTTCTAAAGTGAGGGAGAATGATGATGATAAGATCAAAGAGTTGGTTGAAGAGTACATGGAGCGATTGGATTGTGACAAAAGGACTCGAATCAAAAAAAACGTAATCATGTTTTCTCTACGGCGTAACACGTTGTCTTTGTTACGCCATAAAAGCTACGGCTTTTATTTTGATAACAAATTTTAGAATCCAAACCTATCTAAAGAAATTTTTGAAGGAATGAAACCTGTTCCTCGTAAAACAANATCCACCCTCCCCAATCAAATTAGCAACCCTGAAATTCTGCGTAGACGCAGCAAGCTCACGAAACGTAAAGCTTCGCGCCACATTCGCCGCCGCTCTCTGATTACACAATGTCTTACCTTTTGCCTTATATGTCCCCCCCTTCCCATTACCTACAAACATTTACAAAAAACAAGGATTAAAAATTACAAATCTAGATTCTCTAAACTATAATAAAAATTATAACTACAATGAGAATCAAACAACCACCTTGGGAGTGATTGGAATCGAAATCGCCATCCGTAACTTCTTTCGAGCTTAATTTAAAGCATGAAAAACAAGTCATTTGTAAAAAAATATTTATTCAGATAAATAAGTGCTTATTAATAAGCTAAATTAACAATTTATTTCATATAGATTATTACACTTTGTTTCTTTCTCTCTCTAGAAAGCTACAAACCCTAAGAGAGAGAAAGAAAGGGAAATTTTTAGAATGAATGACAAAATGATAGTAATAATCTAACACTTGCTAGATAGATCTAATCTAAGCACACAATATAAATAAAAATATATATAATGTTATTAGAGACTATAGTGATTAAAATTATTTATTTATTTATTGGCAAAATGTAACAGAAGAAAATAACAAAAAAAAGAAGGTGGATATAGCGCAGACTGCAAAACAAGACTTGTGTAGTGTGTCCGGTTTTAGCGGCAATTAGCAGTGTTCTCTCCTTCCTTCCTATATTTGTGGGTACCATATTTATTTATTAATATTAATTAATTAATGATTGTTATTGTTATTTTGGTCCACTTAAACAATTATTGTATGCCATGTTTTCCTACTCAACTTAAATTTTATCCCATGTGAGTGTCACTGTGCAACACACTCGATAGTTGTAAGAGAGACTGAGGGTCCAAAACTTGAGTGTGTACACTTAGGATGTTTTTGTTAAAAGTAGCAGTTAGCAGTAGTTGTGAACTGTGAGCAGTAAGCATATTTTATCGTTTACTGTTTTTTAAAGAAGTATCGGAAAATTAACCTTTCTTGAAAATTAGCCAAAGCTTGCCGTTTTTTTGTCAAACAACTATTCAAATTCAAAATATTCGTTGCTCACCGCTCACTACCCCAAAAAAGTTGATCAACGTGGTAAAGCTGCTTACATCTGATTAAAAAAAAATGAAGACTGCGAAAGAGACTTTCATTATATTTGTGTTGGAGATCTCCTAATACCATGAGTATTTCAAAGAATTTCAATGTTTCCAACATTCATGAGTTTTACCCGAGGATGGGTTCTTCTAAAGTGAGGGAGAATGAAGATGATAAGATCAAAGAGTTGGCTGAAGAGTACATGGAGCGATTGGATTGTGACAAAAGGACTCGAATCAAAAAAACGTAATCATGTTTTCTCTACGGCGTAACACGTTGCTCTTTGTTACGTCGTAAAAGCTACGGCTTTTATTTTGATAACAAATTTTAGAATCCAAACCTTCCATCTAAACAACTTTTCGAAGGAATGAAACCTGTACCTCGTAAAACGAACACACCCTAAAGGTTTGGAATAGGATATTTTTGCATACATTAGAAAAGTATATTAAAGGAATGAAAATTGGTTTGTTAGGTGACATCAATGCTTTGCGAAGGACCTTTATGTGACAATTCATGCCATGGTCCATACCATTCAGGACCAATGGTCCACGTTGAAATCAATTTTAAACACACATATGAAGTGTCCTTTGTATTGTTTACCAGAAGTGCATCCACAATGCGAGATTTAAAAAAATATCTAAAACACGTAAAAAGTTTTATCATTTAATTCAATCATAATAGATTTTTATTTCATGTACATATAGAATAAATAGGTATGAAATCTTGAACCTATTCGTAATTTAATGTATATATTACGTGAGAACATATTATAAACTTGTAAAAGATAGTGAGAAAAAGTTCATAAAATCAAAATTTAATATATATTAATGATTAAACATGATACACCAAACTTGTAAAAGGTTTATCTAGATGCTCTAATGTATTTTATGGCCACAAACTGATATATGCTTTTAAAAGTTGTTCACATAAGACTAGAGGTAGTGGTAGTGAGTTGGGGAGTGAGTGACCCACTCACCATGGTGACTACCAAAACGCATGTCCAAGTCACGCTCAAATATGCAATCGTTTGGTGAGTTACTCATCGCATTGAGAGGTGTGAAAAAGTGGGACTTTTATAATTCAATATTCGGTTTGTGTGTATTTGTGAGGTATTTAGTGAGGTATATTTTTATTAAAGTGAGTGAGGGTGACCAAAATGAATGTATGATGAGTGAGAGTGAGTGAGAGTGAGAGGAGAGGTGGCGCTGAGTGAGTCACCACCACTACTTTCAGCTTAAGCATAAAATGTAATGATGAAAAAAACAGTTTTTAAAACTCTCATTTTGGTTATGGTTCAAGTTCACATATATACTTTTGTATTAGAGAGGCCAACATGAATGCAACAATATCCATTTCAAAAAAAAATAAAAAAAAAATAATAATAATAATAAAAAAATAAAAAAAAACTTTTTTAGTCCAAGAAGCACCAATCCTTATGTAAGATCTTGTCACCTTATTACTTGGTTAAACCATCTTCACATCGTTAGTTTCGCCAGCCTCACCTCAGCCTTAACGAAACCAGTTCTAAAGTAAAATGGATTTACGGGTACAAAACAAGCTTCAACTGAAGGGAAAGGTTCAGTCTCGTTCTCGTATACAATTCTAATGCATTCTTTTTTTCCGAAGTAGGCCAAAAGTAATGTCATAGCAGCAGTAACAGGATGCAAAGAAGTTGGTAAGAGATCTACCTTGAGTCTCATCTAAAACAAACAAACTACCAAACAGATTTACAACAAACTAACTTCTAAAACAAACAAACTACCAAACAGATTTACAACAAACTAACAGATTTACACGACTCCAACTCATTTACTGATCAATTTGTGTAAGATTTCCCCTTAAATAGGTCCAGTTACCAAATTAATAAACTTAACGCCAAACATTAAAAGTGGCCAACATGTATTTGAATAAGCTTATCACAAACACATAAAAATTAAGCTATAAACAGGCATGATTTCAGGAGTAGAATTTTCTGAAGACGGAATTGCTTAATTTATACTAATCAAATGACAATGTAATATAGATGGTATGATTCACATTTAGTCGCAGCATTTCTATACATATTACCTATACAAACATACAATGTACATGATTCTTACATACTAGATTGAGTCTATCTAGTCTACTTCTGAGGGTTCCATCCTTTCCATTTCATATTGCTGAGCCATCCGAATCCAAGATATAATTGACCCGACTTTAGTTTCACCAAATGCTGCCTGTATGGTATGAGTATGTTCCTCAGACCTGCAATAGAGTTAATGTCACATTGATTAAATAGTCAGTGGACTGTGACATTTCATTTCCAAGGGTAATCCAAGTTCATCTATGGTCGATTCATTAATCTATTTACAGTTTCAAGGGGACAAACTTTGTATTTATCCCATCACATGAAAGTTACTTTACTACCCGTCTAAAATTTCTGGACATTTCCTTTTTTTTTTTATGAAAAACTTTATAGGTTACATTACTCGGTTGTCCATTGTGATTGTCACAAAACTCATACATTACTACAAAAACAACATTTTGTAACCATATCAAAGGCACCTAATTTCGAGGAAGTGTTTCACTATTTGATCAAATGTCTAAAACACGCAACTGAGTTAAAACATGGTAAGACCAAAATCTGTGAAATGAATATTTTCTCATAATACATTAATACCAACGAGCCATCATACAACTCTGAGTTGAAAATTTTCAATAAGTGTTGCATTAATTTAGGCAGACCGAGTATAACATATTTTCCAACGGAGGGTGTATCAGGGGGTGTTTGGTTGCTGGAGATGAAATTTGCTTCTGATAATTGAAATTACAATATCAAAAAGTTTTTGACAAATCTAATTCTTCAAGAACTATAGATAAAATAACCAAAATTGAACATTGATATGAAAAAAGAGAGATCTTTTGTTAAACTAAAGTGAAAGTCTCTCATGTTATGCTCTAAAAGGGGTGTATTAGTAATTTTATTCTCCTCTTNGAAAAAAAAAAAAAAAAAAAAAAAAAAAAAAAAAAAAAAAAAAAAAAAAAAAAAAAAAAAAAAAAAAAAAAAAAAAAAAAAAAAAAAACAAAAATAAAAAACAAAACAACAACAAAAAAAAAAAAAACAAAAAAAAATAAAAAAAAACAAAAAAAAAAAAAAAAAAAAAAAAAAAAAAAAAAAAAAAAAAAAAAAAAAAAAAAAAAAAAAAAAAAAAAAACCTTTTTTAGTCCAAGAAGCACCAATCCTTATGTAAGATCTTGTCACCTTATTACTTGGTTAAACCATCTTCACATCGTTAGTTTCACCAGCCTCAGCCTTAACGAAACCAGTTCTAAAGTAAAATTGATTTACGGGTACAAAGTAAGCTTCAATTGAAGGGAAAGGTTCAGTCTCGTTCTCGTATACAATTCTAATGCATTTTTTTTTCTTCCCAAAGTACGCCAAAAGTAATGTCATAGCAGCAGTAACAGGATGCAATGAAGTTGGTAAGACATCTACCGAGTCTCATCTAAAACAAACAAACTACCAAACAGATAGATTTACACTACTCCAACTCATTTACTGATCAATTTCTGTAAGATTTTCCCTTAAATAGGTCCAGTTATCAAATTAATAAACTTAACGCCAACATTAAAAGTGGCCAACATGTGTTTGAATAAGCTTATCAGAAACACATAAAGATTTTCCCTTAAATAGGTCCAGTAGAATTTTCTGAAGACGGAATTGCTTAATTTATACTAATCAAATGACAATGTAATATAGATGGTATGAAGTATGATTCACATTTAGTCGCAGCGTTTCTATACATATTACCTATACAAACATACGATGTACATGATTCTTACATACTAGATTGAGTCTATCTAGTCTACTTCTGAGGGTTCCATCCTTTCCATTTCATATTGCTGAGCCATCCGAATCCAAGATATAATTGACCCGACTTTAGTTTCACCAAATGCTGCCTGTATGGTATGAGTATGTTCCTCAGACCTGCAATAGAGTTGATGTCACATTGATTAAATAGTCAGCGGACGGTGACATTTCATTTCCACGGGTAATCCAAGTTCATCTATGGTCGATTCATTAATCTATTTACAGTTTCAAGGGGACAAACTTTGTATTTATCCCATCACATGTAGAGTTAATGTCACATTGATTAAATAGTCAGCGGACGGTGACATTTCATTTCCACGGGTAATCAAAGTTCATCCATGGTCGATTCATTAATCTATTTACAGTTTCAAGGGGACAAACTTTGTATTTATCCCATCACATGAAAATTACTTTACTACCCGTCTAAGATTTCTGGACATTTCCTTTATTTTATGAAAAACTTTATAGGTTACATTACTCAGTTGGGGAATGGATCTAGTAAGAAGAAAAAATAAAATGAGAAGAGTGAGAAAAGTTTTCAACCACACAATTCAAATAAGAGGGAGAAATTTAAGAGGAGATGCATCTATTTTTGTAGGTGCATCTCAAATGTGTGGTTGTGGTTTCTTCTCATCCTTCTCATTTTAGTTTTTCTTCTCATTTGATCCTAACTCTACTCAGTTGTCCATTGTGATTGTCACAAAACTCATACATTACTACAAAAATAACATTTTGTAACCATATCAACGGCACCTAATTTCGTGGAAGTGTTTCACTATTTGATCAAATGTCTAAAACACGCAACTGAGTTAAAACATGGTCAGACCAAAATCTGTGAAACGAATATTTTCTCATAATACATTGATACCAACGAGCCATCATACAACTCTGAGTTGAAAATTTTCAATAAATGTTGCATTAATTTAGGCAGACCGAGTATAACATATTTTCCAACGGAGGATGTATCAGGGGGTGTTTGGTTGCTGGAGATGAAATTTGCTTCTGATAATTGAAATTACAATATCAGAAAGTTTGTGACAAATCTAATTCTTCAAGAACTATAGATAAAATAACCAAAATTGAACACTGATATGAAAAAAGAGAGATCTTTTGTTAACTAAAGTGAAAGTCTCTCATGTTGGGCTCTAAAAGGGGTGTATTAGTAATTTTATTCTCCTATTAGAAAAGCAGCGTTTTTGCAGGCTGCATCAAACAGATTATCTAAAGCTGATTAATATCAGAAACATATCTAAAAGCTTATTATTATGACTTTAAAGCTGCAATAATCAGGCAAATAGGTAAGGTAATTCACTTTAAACCCAAATCAGGAAAAAGTGGGGTAGGCTGAAAAAGGAAGTCAACCTGTGACACCATTTCTGAAACACATGGGTGAGGAAAGGAGGCTAAACAAACCTGATGTGCACATTGTCTTGTAAATATGAGCAACATGAATATCCCCTTTCGTAGCCATATGAGGCCTCTCCAAGCACTCAAGAAATGCCAAATCTGCCTTAAGCAGCTCAGCCTGATCGTGAGTATCATAACCCATGTCATGACAGTAACAGCAATAGTCGAGCCAATCAATAGGGCGCTTGTCCCAAAGTAGAGACCCTCCATCCTTCCCACTTGACCAATTTGGTCCACAGTAATGCCCATATCGTGGAAACAACTGAGAAAGGAATGCCCTTGGCCCGGTATGCCATGGTACCTTGCAAACATAGGGTCTGAAACGCACAGTGGCATAACTAACAGTTGGCTCAGAAAGCCTACGCAACCTAGATTCCCGTGCATGTTTCTTGAGCTTTTTGTTGAAAAAAGTTGGCATTTTAATGTTGTCCTTGACATTGATGGCCCAAGGAACAACTGAAATGACGGACCATCCCCAAATCTTTAGATCAAAATGTTGCGGTTTAGGTGATTTCTCAAGAGTTGTTGACATATCCACCTTATTTGACATCATTTTTTATATAGAAGTGACACTAAATAATAACTGAGAACTATTTGAGCAAGACTTACAGTCATTCACATTTTCTGGGCATCACTTAGTAACAAGACCTGCATGTATCAATAATAGTAGCAATGAGGACATTTCAGTTTCAGACCAGCTTCGTGACTTCATACTATTACGAGTGTCAAGACAGAAACTTAAGTCATACACCATAATTGGTCGAGTACATAAAGATACAAATAAAAGCTGCTAAAAATGAAGGAAATACAATTACATGAAAGAAAAGTAGACAGCGAACATGAAACAAAAAGGAACACGCGTGCTAGTAATAAGACTCGCTCAAATTTATTGATTTAAACTTAACATGAAAGAATAAAGCTAACGTCGTTTTCCTTTCAAGAGGCGTCTGCCATTCCAATTAACGCTCAATACTCTAACCAGAAAAGGAATTAAGCATGAAACAAACTGAAACCATTCCGGTTGCAAATAAGGAAATAACATAATTGCCCTAATTAAGGCTAAAACACAGCTGTAGTATTTGAGAGTGTATCAATTAGTAAAGGCTCGTATCTTTGCCATATTCACATATTCTTCGTCTCCTCATGCTGTTTCCAGTCATTCCATGTTTGTCTTATCTAGCATTCCATTAATATTTTTAGCTGAGTTAATTTCATTGTTTATTTACATGTATGACAACACTTCAATCAAAAAATCTCGAGGAAGATTTTAGAAATTTATTAACTAATATAGAGATTGGTACACTACAACTTTCCTCAAAGACAATCCACTTCAGCAATTCTCTAATCAACAAGATGGTCTCTTGGAAATCTAGATGAAAACAGTGAAAAAAATGAAACGTGTACAAGAATGTGTCTCATTTGACGGCGATAATTTTGAGATATGGAATTATAATATCAGAGTGGACATCAGATGCAGGAGTTATCTTGACACAGACGCAGAATCTAAAGTAAGTAGTTACGAGTTGTCTTAATTTAGTACGGAGTAGTTGTGTTGGTATGTGATGTAGATCACCAACAGATTATGTTCCTGACGCCCGAGTCATATAAAAATGCTTATTCTGTTCTCTATAACCACTTGTTTACAGTTAAATGGTTAATGAATAAAACTATGACATATGACGCACAAAGCATGACGGTTGTTGTCATCAACAGAAAGAAACGTAAAAATAAAAATCTATGAGCTTTTCAGGGGAGGGTAGAAATAATCTTGAACATGCTGAACATGACTCCTAAAAGTGCTACCACATACCAACCCGAACTGTGTTATCTTGGTAGCATCTTTTCCGACCCATTTTATAGTTTAGTTGCTATCAGTTGATTTTTCAGTATTGAATACATTTTGAATTTAACTCTTTGTTCAATTACCAACAACAAAGCGTATAATATTAGAAAGAGAACAACAACAGCAAAACAAGTCTGTGCTGAATCAGGTCGGGTAGTCTAACAACGAAAACCAGCATCAATGCCACAATCACTACGATGAACTTGTACCTAAAGGCATAAAAATAGACACTTCACTACTTCTCCTAAAAATTCCGTATGGGTTTATTACTCCTCCGTCCCAAAATTATTGTCCCGAGGCAAGAATCACGCCGTAAAACAAATGCATGATTACACCGTGACACCAATAAAACTATATCGTTGCCGCTTTAAAGTGTTTTGATTAATGGAATTTGCAAGTGCACTATAGTTTTGAGTGTAAGAGCTTGTATATTGAAGACGCCAAATGTGACACCTAATCACGCAAAAGATGAGTTTCGACTCAAAATCACCACCACCACGCAATTCAAAGTAATTAATAAACTGTATGATAACGTATCATAGCAGCATTCATAATTTCATACTAAGGGGGTGTTTGTTTAAGCCTATATGTGGCTTATGAGCTTATTTGTTTTTTGGCTTATCTTTCATAAGCCCCAATTTTGCGGCTTATTTTGAAACTTGTGGGCTTATATGGAAAACTTATATAAGCCCATAAATGCTCAAAATAAGCCGAAATCTAATAAGCCCACATATAAGCTGAAACAAACACCCCCTTAACTTACATTGACTAATACTAATAAGGTACAGCTACAATAACACTTATAATAGCATAACAAATCACATATTGTGACAAATTATCCAAAATCTTCAAGAAAATTCAGAAATATTAAAGCACCCAGAGTTTAAANAAAAGTAGGAATGAAACTAACCGAAAAGGCGTAATACTGATCATAAGAAAGAAATAAATTATTAGGGTTTTAATTAATGGAGGATGAAAGAATAATGGTGTTTGTTTGTTAAGGTAACCGACTGACTGACTCAGTCTAGACGCTTCTGAATTCAAAGGTGTGTGACTTGTTTGGTTTGGTTGGGTACATTTTTAATCATACTAATACAGATAATGTATATTATTCTTTTCCTATTTTAATAATATTCCTTTTTTTCACACGTTATCTTTTTCTAAATTAGTTCGTTTAAAGAGTGACCAATCACGGACCCACCATTTTAATAGAAATTAGGCCGAAAGCAATCGTGGCACCTTCTCGCCTTATTTATCACCCTACTTTCTCTCTTTCTTTACTTTTATAAAATATTCACTTTACACAAATATGATCTACTAAATATCTCACACACACTCACAACAATTTAAATATGCAGCAAAAACAAACACTTGGAACAGCCCAATGGCCTTCCCCCTATTTAAGCGCACCTTAGCAGGGCGAGCAATCGTTTCGTTAAAGGTTTAGACAAAAATAGTATAACAGGATGGGAAGATTTAAAGGAAAAGTTTATTAAGAACTTCCAGCCTATAAGGGAATAACGGATGGGAAGATCTAAAGGAAAAGTTTATTAAGAACTTCCAGCCTATAAGGGAATACACAGGCGATTACGTCAACTTGCAATTCATCGAGCAAGTCCATGATGAGCACTTGATCAACTTCACTGAAAGATTTAATGACAAGGTAAGCAAGTTACCAGGAGTCAAGGACGGCAAGAAGATTTAAGCATTCATTAGCAATATTACAAAGAGACAGTTCTATATCACGTTCAAGGTTAAAGGTTTATATTAATATTAAACATGTTTGGTTCAAGTCTCGTGTGACTATAAGGAGTCACAAGACTCTCATGTAAGTATGTATGTAACTTGGTTACTTAAATACCTGAAGTGTTTATTATTATTATTATTATTATTATTATTATTATTATTATTATTATTATTATTATTATTATTTGGCATGAGTTAATGGAGTGGCTCAAAGTCTTTTGACACAAGTTTAGCATGTTAGCCGGTATGGTGACTCACGAATGGCACGAAAAAAATGCACGAATGACATATTAAATGTCCCCCATACCGAGTGCTCTTATATATACAATTCTCTCTTTAAATTATATGTGTACACCTTACCCTCTCTTTCTCTCTCTCTATTTATTCATATATTAAGCTTGATTATAGAACGACATTTGGTATTAAAAGGTAAGATACAGTAGATTAAGAGATTTGTAATAGAATTTTTATTGCTTAAATCGTCATTAAAAACATTTTTTACCGATTCAGTTGCATAGAAACATCACATTTTCATAGCCTTATAAAAGCTCATTTGAAAAAGACGAAACCAAACCAAACCAAACAAAAGTGATTTAAACCAAACCAAACCAAACCAAAAGTGATTATAATCTTTCTTAGACTAGTATAGTTTATTAGACCAAACCGATCCCGAACAAAAGCTGTTTAATTTGGTTGTTTAATTAACGCTTTGATTTTATATCTTTCTTAAAGTGATCACATAAACATATACCATACACTATTTTCATAATGTCTATACGAAAAGATTTGGAAATATATAATGACCAATAAGTTGTAAAAAGTAACAGAAAAGCTGTTTAATTTGGTTGTTTAACGCTATGATTTTATATCTTTCTTAAAGTGATCACATAAACGTATACTATACACTATGGTAATATAATGTCGGGTTTATAGATAGATAGGTTACCCAACTTTTTAACTTTATTCAACTAAGTTATCAAACTTTTTTTTTGTTCACTTAGGTTACTGAACTTTTGGTAGCATACACCTCATATTTTCAGTGTAATCTGAGTAACCTGAACATATATTTTTGGGTAAGTTAAGTAACATAAATGTCGTGTTTTTACATATTCCAGTGATGTTTTCGTATATTTTGGTAAGTTCAATAACCTGAATTTCAAAACCGTATAGTCTAATGCCCTGTTTGAACAAAATGAAAGTTTGGTAACTTAAATGAATAAAGTTGGAAAGATAGGTAACGTATCTACCTGTAAACCCTATAATGTCAGTACAAAAATATTTGGAAATACCTAATGACCAATAAGTGACGGAAACAATTGGGTCACGTGTCATTCGGTGAGTCACTACTATAAATGCTAAATATATGTGCTATGTATACGATATGTCATAATAAAATGTTAGTGGTCACACCTCTTAAAAGCTTCTTGGTATAGATGATGCAACTCATTTTCTCATTGGTGGATGGTGTGGCTTGGCTTCAAGAGTTCAAGATGTTAAACATATGTCCCAACATTTTATCCTTTTAGTGTGGTGAAAACTATAATACAAGCTTTCTTAATATCTAGACATCAATAATTACTCACATAGTTACATCAACATTTTATCTATAGTGTGACAATGATCTGCAACACAATCCTTCAACTAGCATGTTTCCTGGCATCATACGGACCTTCAACGACACTAACAGAAACCCTTAAACGACATTTTATGTTTGAAAATGTTTGTCTAATGTAAGGTGTAAACGAGTCGAGCTTTTCTCGAGTAACTCAACTTGGGCTTGTTTGAGCAAGCTTTATCGACTAGAGCTCGTTCGAGCTGAACTTTATCGAGCCTCAAGTTCAAGCTCTGAAAATGAGCTTGAAATATTTGACGAGTCGAGCTCGAGCTTATATAGGCTCGACTCGAGTTATTATCGAGTTTTTCGAGCTTCTAAGGGTTTATATGTAAATTTATGAATGTATCGAGCTTTTCGAGTCAAGCTCAAGCAGCCGAATTCAAATCTTATTTTTTATTTCAATTTTAGTGGTTTTAGAAAAGACATTATTACAAATAATTCGAGCTTCTCGAGCCGACCTCGAGCCTAATTCAAACTTTCTCGAGCCGAGCTCGAACTTCTCTCATTATTCATGAAAGCTCGTCGAGCTATCGAGCCAAGCTCAGGCCGAACAAAATACTATTGAGTCGAATCGAGCTTTGTCAAAGTTCGACTCGATTCGACTCATTCACGCCCCTAGTCTAACTAGTCTAACATATATAGGAGAAATTGGGTCAATTGAAGGCTCGATAACTCGTATAGGCTATTCAACATACCAAAAATAGATCAAAGGCTCGACACATATATGAGAATAAAAACCCGCCTTGTCATGTGTAAAACACTGTTAAAGACAAAAGAGCGACATCTTAAATCGGGATTGTAACTACAGTTTCATAGTAATCGCTCTACTTTTGTTCAAGCATAAACACCAATACCATATTAAACGAGTAGGTCGTTACCCAGACAATTTCTTTCTGCTGCAAAATTTAAGATGTGTCAATTCATTGCTTATACCTGCAAAAACTCATGTTGCAAACCTTGTTCAAACATTTTGAAAATTATGTTGTTCTGTGATAACCTTATTAAAATAGATGAAACAACAAATTTTCAGTTCGACCAAAGTTTCCAAATCACATATGTAACTGAATCATACAAGTTGCGCGGGTTAGTTTTCAAAAGTTTGGCAACAACAAAATACAACATAGCATAATCTGCATCCACATTATTCAACATTTTAACCGCAATGAAGTAAAAATAAGTAGAGAGTAGAAAACAATAGAAGTACCAAATAAGCTAAATTACTCAAAACAGTCTCAGGAACCAGGATACAGTCCTCTTGATGACTTAACAATCTACCAAATAAGTCTGTTTTCTTCAAATAATAGTAATAAATTTACAACGACAACAAAAAAACCCAAAATAACCCTTCTTTTTTCTTTTCTTATTTTCGATCCAGATTTATCATCATGATCTGATTAATCATCTATCAGTCCAATGTTACAGAGATAGTTATGTTTGATCTGTACAGAATCATTCCTACCCTATAGAATTACCTGCTGCTACAGCTCAACTCAGCTCATAACCAGTAATACTTTGTGTTTTACATGTGAAAAGGCTACAAACAGTCGGTCACACAGTTTCTCCTTTACTGCCATAACGCTGCCAAATACAATCCAAAACCGAATGAACCTACCTTTAAGTCGGGTGGAACCGCAGCTGTAACCGTCAACAGTTGGGTGACGATACCTGCTGCCAAGAAGACGGTTTCCCAGAACCACCGCTCGCTTCAACTACTCTCTCACATTCTATTGCTGTTAAACTCCCAAAAGCACTATTAAAACCATTTCTAACATGTTGGGACAATGACCCGGTTCTTGTCCCAGAATTCTCTATCATGTCTGGGTCAACCGTTTCTAATTTCTGTGGGTTTAAGGGGGCGGGGTTTGGTCCTGAAGAAGATGGAGCTTGAGGTTGGGTTGAAAGGTTCTCGGTCACCAAACTGGGCAATTGTCTCATGTTCCCAGATGGGAAAAATGATGACGGTGGAGGAATAATATCATTTTCACCAACGACTCCAGGAGCAAACTTTGTTCCAGGTGGCAAAGCTTTTTCGATTTTCTTTGAAGCAACTTTCCAGACAACAGGGCCAAGGTTTGCAGCAAAACGAGCTAAACTTCTAGCATAACCATGCTCAGCATGTAAACCTACCTGAAATTGAGAGTGGAAATATTAATACACTATATAAGGTCTATTCTTGTTCTATGAACATTGGAACGTTTTACAATTGGTTTAAGTATTTCTTAATTACCTAAAGGAATTGCTGTTGATACATGAAATATATCTAATTGGGCCTCTATAATTTCAGTTTGGTTATATTTGGCCCCATCCCGCGGGGTGATAAGACTTTAGAAGTCACCGGTTCAAAACCCTCTTTCCCCCTTGTCTTAAAAAACTGGTGTACCCGTCAATACCTTAATTTGTAACGATGAGCAAATAGGTAACTTAAAGTTGAGAGCACCCCATAAACAGAATCATTACTTTTAATATAGAGGTTGCATTCGAGGAAAGAAAACATAGTAAAAGCTAGAAAACGTTACATGAGAGCAATGATGCAAACATTTAAAGCAAAATCTATATATGATAATCCACTTTAGCCATAACTTATTTACTGAAAAACTACTTTCCAATTCAAACAAATACACCTATTTATAGCTGCTAACTGAAATACATAAAAGAATTAGGAACATACCGCCAACAATTGCTTCTTTTCCCCACCAAAGTTGGACATAAGGGAAGAATCATTAGCATGGGTCGACGGATGAAACTGTTTGTAGGTATCACGCCTAGTCTCATCAATAGTAAGATTTTTATTCCCCCACTTCATGTCGGCTCTCCGAATGCGCTCTGAAGATTGAGAACAAGTAATAAGAAACGTTAAAAGAACAGAAGCCAACATAGTACCAGATGGTTGTAACAATTGATAAATACTTTGTCCCACTTAGAAACCACTATTTCATGTTTGAAATTTCCACAGATACCGGTAGCACACTTTTTGTTGTATGATGTCAATTTGCCTTGAAAAAAAAATATATATATATATATATATATATATATATATATATATATATATATATATATATATATATATATATATATTCAGGTCGTCCAAGAAAATTCCAATTCTTCATGATAGATGCATATCATATTTTTAGCTTACGTTTTGGGAATTTGGAAAACAGTAAAAATATCAAAATTGGAAGATAGAATATAATGTATTGCAGCTAGACACGGAAAGATGGGAATTTATGAAATTTAAGCATTAAATAAGGTTACAAAATAGACTACTCAATTGATGTATATCTTTGGATATACTTGGAAGGTTGTAAGCGGTCGTATATATGATCCGGCTACTTTCAGGCTGTTCTACAATTTGACCCACTCCCTATTTAGACATGGCCCCATTTGAGAACTAGAATAATAAGTTACTTAAATCAATTCTTCCATACGTGAAAGGTCACAAGTTTAGCGACATTCTACCCTCCGTATATTTTACAATAAAGGCAATAATGCTATATAAGGTGTAAAAGAGTCGAATAACAGTTTAAATAACCTGGAAACTCTTCATTCCAATCAGCCAACAACTCATGTTCACCGTTACGACGATGTGAGCCAAAACCATCTGCCTGAAATCTATAGAGCACGGGTGGTGCTTTTCTTAAGTTGTAAGGAGTAGACTCTGTTGTGTTGTCTTCTGTTGTTGCGAGAGTGGCACCTGAGGTAGACTCAGGACCAACACGGTCCAATGGGGGTCTCCCAGGGCCCCTCTTCACGTGTTTACCAGGTGGCCTGCCTCTTCTCACCACTTTCGGTTGTAATTCACCATCTTCACCCTCTTGCCTCAGATTTTCAAAGTCCCTTTTTGCTAACTCCTGAATAGATCTCGCCTGAGAGAATACACAACAGCAAATTAGGGAAAAAAAGAAAAATCTGTGTAAACTGTTATCTGGTATTAGTGTGCAAACAAAGTGAACCCTACCTGCCGGAAGAAAACGGTATCAGATGAATTATACTGCATTGCATTAGAGCAAATCAAATAAACATCTGCCTGCAAACACACAGAATAAAATTTGTGAAAAAGGAATGGACACGTAGCCTACTAGGATTGCACTGTAGACATATAAATTAACAACATTTATACAGATTTTCAGCAAAGGCCATTATCGTGAAACTAAACAGAACAAAGCAATTGCAGTAGAACTGAATCTGTGATTCGGCTAAAGAATGCTATATCATCAGTAGAATTGACACATTCTTTTTCCTAAATAAAAAACGATCATGTAGCAGAATTCAATAAGCTAAATTACCCACAAGCAAGACAAAATATCCTTCATGTCCGAATAATACTTTCACCACAAAGAAACAATTGATTCGACTCAAAGAAAGACAGAGCTGCCATTTTGCCAACATGTACTCTTTCTAATTCAGATAAGTGACATAAATGGTTTTTCTTTTAATGCAAGATCTCATAAGTAGCTCATTAAAGAAAATCGTATAACGCAAAAAAAAAACCTATTAATTACTAGTTTCTGAGAAGGTTTGACTTTCAATTAGAGAAAAAATCATCTACAACAGTCTTTTGACACTCAGAAGAATCTACTATCAGTCCCCCGCAATCCTACTCCAATAAGCATCCATATTAAGAGCACGAGTACACACGACCAAAAATGAATGATAGATCATCAAAAGAATAACCTTATGTATCTACCAATGAATAAAAAATAATCAGCAAAGATACCCAATGTTTGTTATGTTCCAATTTCCAATACTGCAACTAATAACATCTAGATCGATTTAACAAGCATGAAGAAAAAGCGGCAGGAAGCCTATAATACTAAGGTGGCTAAAAGGAACCGGAAAATTTCTGTTAGGGACCACTAAAAGTAAAGTGATATCACTAGTCAGCAAATATACACTTACTCGCAACATCTTAGTCATCATATTCAGCTTAAAAACCACACAAACTCACTGAATTCCAATAAAAATAGTGTAATCAACAAATACATACCTCCAGTTCTTCCAAATTTGCATAACCTCCCCCGTCAAGTTTCCTCCTAAGTGTACCAAAATCCATAGGCTGCTTAATAATTTCATGGTAATCCGGGAGCTGCACACAAACAAGCCTCTCCAGATCAGCAAAGATACTAAAACAAAACAATAAACGACACTCACAAACTTTAAAAACAACATACCTCATTAGGATCCACTGGATCAGAGAAAACGCCATGAGTGTCCTTCCTGCAAATCAAACATCAATAAACCGCAACAGAAATTTTACGTACTCTACTCAGATAAGGAAAAGCAATAAAGCCGCACTTTTGAAGCCTTTCAAGGATGAAGACCAACAACTTTTTATCTGGCAAAGGTGTTGATGTGGGTCCAGACTCCAAAGGTGACCCTGCACACAGAATAAACAAACACATTAAAAAACAAAACCCCATCATTAAAATCGACTTCTATTCAAAAGGGCGTCTACGAAATATACATACCATGTAACACATCCATCGCTTTCAAACCCTTGTCACCCTACAAACACAAATCCATCAAAACTCGTTACAACTTACACCATCAAGGTACAAGTGATCTGAAGGAATAATAATAATACAGTAATAATTTAATAAATAAAAAGACAAATTAGAACTTTTTCGACATGATGGTGGGTGAATGTTCCTTTAAGTCTGCGTATACATATCCACATATATATATAATATATATAACATAACATGTCAGATTCTGGTTTTAACTACCAACTAACTAACTTAACAGAATCTAAATCTAAAAAACAAAATATAAAATTAAATCCACCAAAAAGTAAAGAAAATAAATATGTAAATAAATATGCATTTATTTATTTAATTAGTTACAGGTTTTTATAGTCAAATCAATTACCCGCCAATAATATTTCAACTTTTATATCCTTTTCCCCCAATTTAATATGTTTATTAAAAATAAATAAAAAATAAAAAAACCCAATTTACAATTTTTATAAAAAAACCCAAATTACTATTTTTATACAAAAAACCCAATTTACAATTTTTATAAAAAACCCAATTTACATACAATTTTTATTAAAAAAAACCCAATTTACAATTTTCATTAAAAAACCCAATTTACAAATTTTATTAAAAAAAACCTAATTTACAAATTTTATAAAAAAACTATTTATATAAAAGAAAAAAAAATAAAAAAAATACCAATTGAGCAGATCCAGTAGTAGCATGAGAATCAAAAGAATTAGCAGAAGGAGATCGAATTAAATTATTATTAGTATCAGATGATTGAGGCAAACGAACGACCAATTTGACTTTCTTCTCCTTCCGTTCATCTGAATCATCATCATTCTCTGAATTCGAATTCTTATTAGATCTCTTCTTCTTTTGGGTTCATGTTTTTGTTCCAATTCTAAGGCGCGTTTCTGGAGATCTATTAGTGACGGTCTTCCTTTTTTCTTTTTCGGTGCCGGACCTCCTCCTCCGCCGCCGCCTGCCTTACCCATTGTGTTGTGTTTGTTTGTTTGTTACCGTCGTTGGGCAAATTTTTTTTTATCTTTTTCGGATTGTTTGTTTTGTTGTTTATTAAGTTGGTGTTTCTTTTGCTCTTTGCTCCTTCTAGTTTGCCTTTTTTTCTTTAGGGATAATAAGGGCCTGTTTGTTTAAAATAACGGAAGACTTAATGCAGACACACTCATTTTAACACTTTATATATTAAGTCATTTTTTCTATATTAAGTCATAAACAAACGAATTTTATATAACTTTCTGAATTCAGTATTTTTCATATTAAGTCAATATCAAACATCACCTAAGAGTGCTAGGTAACGTGGCTCAGGTCATTTTGTCATCTCAGCACCACTCAGCATCTCACTTTTAACACTTGCACATCAAAATACTTCTTTCCCAATGGCTTGAGCCATAAACACCCCACCTATTATTTTATTTTTTATTGTTTCAAACCAACTAATTTTCATTCATTAAAATAAAAATAAAACTACAGTACGACAACTAAAAAAGAAATACAAAACATAAAAAAAATATATTAACATTAAATAATATTACACGAAAAGAAAAACACGATCGTTCTATTTCCTTTTTATATGTATCAAAACATTTTTAGCATTGATTTGATTTCTATTTGTCTCGCCATTTGAAACAAATCAAAATGAATATCATAATCTTTCCAACATTCTTTTTTTAGAAAAGTATCAATCAAAGTATGTCTTTCTTGCGGAATGTCTTTACATTCCTTGTATGCTTTAATCATATCAGCTTTAGTTTTGCTCGCTTTTTCAAACAGCACAGATGTGTCGATAATCGCTTGCATACGAATGTCATCCCCATCAACTTGTTTCATTGCTTTAGCTTTGATTTCCTCGAATGTATTTAGAAGATAACAGTCTATAAGATTTTTGGTAAAGAAAGTTGCGTGAAAATTACTTAAAATGGGCTCATAGGATATAAAAATGACCATAATTATTACTTGAACTTATTATACCCTCACTTTTCTAGTTTATTTTGAAAAAATTATCCCATCTTTAAAATTTTGACATGTTTTTCTTAACCTAACTAGAATAGACCTTAGCCGAGCATATTTAACCCTTAACTTACATGGTGAGATTTAGCCTATCCGTTTCCCTTGATTTACCGCACTTACCTTTAGTGCAAGATACCCCTAGATAAACCATTTTGAGCCTATCCTTTCGTTTCATACACCTATATATTGTTTTCGATACATCCTTACACCTTACCCTACCGTGTAGTCTTTTTTTATGATTAGGAAATCATTGTTTACCCAAGTTCAAAGTTTAAGATGAGAAATTCAGGAATCACGCGTACGTCGAAGACATACTGTTGAAGATCATCTAAAGACCCCCAAAATTACAACGTATTGCTCATCTCAAGTGGGGTATATAAAGTTTTGTTTAGTGAAAAAAAAAATAAAAAATAAAAAATAAAAATGTGAATTTCTGTATGTAGATAGTTAAAAATAAATGGTACACCCTTGTATAGCACCAAGATTACGAGCTCATCATGAATTAGTATCGAAGAGGCCACTTCAGTCACATTTGAAGAATAGAGTTGGTAATGCTTTTACTCCAACATGAAGATCAGGTAATGCGTCCATCATGACGTTCACTAATGGCACATTTACTTGTTATAATCCGATACTCGGATTTCAAAACTTGAACTTTGGGCGAACGGTAAACGGTGATGACTTATTTGTAGACCTAGACTATTTGCTTTACATTTTTCACTTTACACCCATTTTGTGTATACCCATGTCTATTCCTACCCTTTAGTCGCGAATCATGCTTAAGTGAGGGAATTGAGCAGGCATTGATGTCTTGCCCGGCGTTCCGGTCATGTATCGATATTCTTTGTCGCCTTCGCTGTAGTATGTTAGTAACGACACTTCACCCTAGCCTTACAATGTGTTCACCCAATATTGCCTTCAAGGGTTATTTTGACCTTAGCTTTAGTAGTGGAGATTTATGTAATTGTCAAGCCTATGATAGAATACAAGTTATGACTGTGCTTTGAGTGATCACCCCGAGAATTGACAATTAGATTAGTTGAGAGAGAGTTCGTTCCCTTTTTCGTGAGGTGTTTGGCTTTAAAGATATTCTAGCATAGGAAGTTTTTATATTCATATTTCCCTTATTTCGGGAGATATCCTTTTGAAAATTATTCTAATAAGGTATACTTGAGGGCAAGTAGAGTTCAAGTGGGGGGATATTTGATGACATCAAATAATCTGACTTTCTAAGTATCAATTTCCCCTCTTTATTGACCATTTTAGCCTAATAATGTTACTAGTATTGTCTTGTTCCTTCGTGTTTCATTTCAGGACCAGTTATAGAGTTTGATAGGGTGTAAAGTTTGATAGGTTTGATGAATTGTGTGCATGTGTGGCCTCAATTAAACAATCGTTGTTAGGATCAATTCCTTTTAGTAAGACCCTTTAGAAAGATTTTGAGGAAAGCCTCCTAACCGTGAACCATAAGTTTAATGAATTAATGGTTCGTACACATCACAACTTGAGGAAACAATTGAGGAGGATTTAGCCAAACATGATCACATTGAGCAAAAAGACCTAGGTTTTATGATCAATGACTTTGAATCTCAAGGAACACATGATGAATCCTTTAGGCAAATTGAACATAGTGATCAAGTTATTGAGGAAGATTCTTACGAATCGGACTTAGAACTTGAAATGGCTAGAGAAGGATTTGAGATACTTAGGAACATGTTTGGGTTAGATTCTACTAAAACACATGATGAGGATAAGGATGAGGTAAATAACACAAACCTACAAAGTACCCCACAACTCCCACCATCACTTGAGGAGTACACACCACCCGTGACTTACCCGGAAGAAGTAGAAGAGACTATAGGAACCCCAATAGAGGTAGAGCCCTTAGACCAAAAACAACTAGAAGAAATAGGTTTGAATACTTGTAGTCACAACCTCTCTTTTAGTTTTACGGAAGTCCCTAGTTTTGATGAACTGGAGCCTCAACCAAAACCGTTACCTAATCTTCCATCCTTAGATGTGAATTTAGGAATTGAAAAAGGTCCCGATCCACCCATCAAACCATATAGTCCGGGTAGTTTTACGTTAAAGGTAGTAGACTCTAAGCCTTGTAGAGAGGAAGCTGACATAGGAGTGAACCATGACCTTTCATACTTACATCACCCATTCATGATTGATCACAAGAAGCATTATGGATTTAAACCGGGTTTATTAGGTCAAGATAGATTCCCAACTAGGAGTCTCTCGAAATTGATAGAAGATGATCCCTTTCTAGGAGAAAATTTCAATTCACCCATTGACCCAATTGAACTAGGTAAGGTTATGATAAAAGGAGTACAACCCTTTGAGCATACAATTCATCCCCCACTCTTTTCTCACGTGGCCTACTCCTATCAAGTGGGTGTGTATCGCTACTTTCACCCGCACTTAATCCTAAGTGTAGGGAAAACCTCCCCTATTTCCGTTAAATAAGGGTAGAGTCAGGCTCGTGACTCGAACAAAAACAAGCGCTTATTGGGAGGCAGCCCAAGCTTTATTTGTTTTGTTTGATTGTTTATTTGATTTTATTTGTTTCCGTATATATGTTTTATTTGTATTATTATTGATTCATGCTTCAAATTAAAATTGTGAAAATGCTTTATCTTGTTTTTAACTTCGTCTTAACTACATATAAAGGTATTTTGCAAAAGATAAGTGTAAGGGAAATCTAAATTTGTTTATAAGAACGAATTGGAACATGAATTGTAATAATATAAAATAAACATAAATATTAGTAATTGTTTGAGTCAAATGCTTGTATCGAGTCATAATGATATTTTGCAGGATTTCCAGAAATTAAGAATTGAGTTTTTCCAGAAATTTTCCGGAAACTTAACATGAAAATCTGTCAGATCACCTCTGACGGCGTCAGGCCCCAGTCTGACGGCGTCAGGCACTGTTTTTCTGGAATTTTTGAAAGTTTTGTTTTTCTTCCAGAATCATAAAATGCTTTATAAAATCTCTTACTTATAAACTCCAGGAATCTGCAAAATATTCATTCTACAAGCATTATATCCCTGTACAGATTTATCCCGCCGATGTTATGCAGGTTTTCGTGTTTGTTTTCTCAGGTTTAACAGGTTATTTTGGACAAGAAGATGATTTATATTTCGGAAGGAAAGCTTTGAGCGTTCATTTTCTTGGAAGAAGATCAAACCATGTTACCACTTTATCTACCGAGCGAATCAGGGGAGTATTTGATTTCATTCTTTACCTTATTTACTTTTACATCTTGTTATTTGAACATTGGGGACAATGTTCATCTTAAGTGTAAGGGGGGGGGGTAAAGTACGATACCTTAGAGAATGCAATTACGCTTGATTTTTGTTTGTTTAATGGTAGGTGTGTAATAAAACTGAGAGAAATACCTGTTAGGGTAATTTTAGTGCCAAATTTAAAATTTTTTACAACATATAGGAGTGAAACTTTGGTCTTAATGAGCGTCTCATGGATAGGAGTTATATGACTAGCACAAAACCGTACCACTAAAAAAATTTTCCATCCCAAATATGTGAGGTTCGCCCCTAGAATTGGTAGGAAAAGCATTTATGCTATGATGTGTGTACCGGTAGCACTTAGATTCTAGAACTTGCGTTAGGACCATCCAAAATCCACAAGTGAGACTACATTCGTGTAGTTAGATTTACTACATGATAAGAGGCATTAGGATTAACCCATTGTTTTACACCTGTGTTTTTGTCATAATTACATTGACTTCATTGGTCAAGTAATTTTCCTACACCTTTGCATTGTACCCATTTTTGGTACATGATACCCCTAGTACACCCTCCAGAGCCTATCCTTTTCGTTTCTAACTTTAAGCATTTTACTTAAAGGAAGAATTTGTTTACAATCCACCCTAAATGTACACCCAAATCGCCTTAGCCTACCTTGTATGCACTCACCTTTAGTGCATTATTGTGACAACATTTGTTTAAACCCTTAGTTAATTATCTAATTGATTACATGGTTGCTAAGTCGAGGCATATCCTTGTACATATTGTTTTGGGACGATTGGGACTCATGGGTAAAGTACTAAAATAATGGAGTAATGGGGAAGAACAACATTATTACCCCCATATGTGCTAAATATTTTAAAAGTACTCCAAGTGTTTCGATTATCTTAATTCGAGTCATTAGATTAGTTATTTGTAAAGTATGTAAAAGTTCAAGCGTAAGGGGAGAACCGAGGCCTCTATGATGTATTATTTTGGATGGTAGGGCAAGAGTGTATATATAATAAAAAAAATCGAAAAAAAAATCAAGAAAAATACAAACAAAAAATGAGAAAAAGAAAAGTAGAAAAAACATACGGACTACCATCCCGTTTCTTTTTATGTTTATTTTATGTTTTTATTAGTTTTTTTATTAGCGTTAGTCGAGTCTAGTCTTGGCTTAGCAACGCCATATTGTATATGTGATTAATCAAGATCTTTAACTCGCCACCATTAGTCGAGTCTAGTCTTGGCTTAGCAACGCCATATTGTACATGTGATTAATCAAGATCTTTAACTCGCCACCAGTAAAATATCCCTTATCCAACAAAACCGTGTTTATCATATCCCTACACTTCATTAAAACCCTTTTTGTAAAGCCCTCTTTGATAGTTTATCTTAGGTGCTTACGCCTAGTGGAGAAGGTTTTCGATCCTTTCCCAAGCCTATGGTAATCTATTTGCTATGACAGGTAGTGAGAGATATTGTTCATTTTCATTTATGAGATATAATTCTATGACACCTGAGAGATGTGAGTATCTAAACACTACTTGTGAGGTGCTAGTGTGTAATCTCCGTGCTTATTATGATTAAAGTGGAACGATTATTTGTTGTAATTACTTTTATATTAGTGTTAAATGACCCCTAACTTGTATTTTGATTAGAATAAAAGCGCATTTGCTTGAGGACAAGCAAATCTCAAGTGTAAGGGTATTTGATGAGGCGAAAAGTGTACCGCTTTTCGGGGGTCATTTAAGCCCTAAATCGTATTTATTTGATCAAATATCGCCCTAAATCGTTCCTTTTGTCATTTTAGGTACTTTGGAGAAGAAATCTGAAAAAGGAAGCATTTTGGACGTTTTTGGGGCATAAAAGTGAAGAATTCGACAAAGTGCTAAAATTTGCTGGAATAGTACCCATGACGGCGTCAAGCATGGATGTGACGCCGTCAAGTCTTGATAAGCCAGAATGGATTTTGGGAGATTAAAGGGGGACGGCGTCAAGAAGGCCATCAAGAAACCCTAAGCACGGCGAGGTGACGGCGTCAAGGCTACAACGTGACGCCGTCAGATCTGTTTTCCTATATATATTCTCATAATTTTTAGTCATTGGTGTGGAACTTTTTAGGGAGAAACCCTAGACGAATTTTAGCAGCTTTTTCAAGGTTTTTTACCTTGAGATCTTCCATGTTACATTGAAGATAAGTAATCAATTAATCATTCAATATGTCAATGTGTTGTTTGATTCTATCTTGTTCTTGTCTTTTGTTTAACATGCTAGGCTAGGTTTTCTTTGTGTTTGCTTAGATCTAATGAAACCTAACTATTGATTAATGATTGAATGGTGTGTTATTGATTGTATTGGATGAATGTTTATCGATGTTAGGCTTAACAAAACTGGCAGACTTCAAATTGGTAACATGCTTGAACATCTTAAGAAACATGAACCAAGGTGTACTAAGGTTATTTGATTGTATTTAATGCATGAGCGAATTCTAGTGATCCCATGTTAGGAGCTTCTTAGCCGGCTCGACATGGGAGTGAAGTAGGAGCATATAGAGTTGGGGAAGTCTGTACACACTCCCACGACTGGTATTAAGGAATACAATCCGTCATCCACGCAATTAATACACAATAATCAATCGGTAAAAGATAGTTAGAAAGTAAGGAAATCTAAGTAAACACATTTCTCTCCATAATAGTTTTCACAAACATTTATTTTCAGTTTATTTTATTTTATTTGCAATTGTAGTTATTTGGGTTAGTTGACTAGCAACTAATTCCGCCCACTCCTTCAAAACCGAGATTTTACTTGCTTTCATAAAAATATAAAAATACAAAAACAATCTTCCCTCACCCCTAGACCTATTAGAGCAGTTTTTCAATCCTAACGACACTATTCCCCTAGAGAACGATCAATCCCCCGGTACTTGCCACTACACTATACTACATCGGTCAGGTACACTGCCTGGTGGGGATTGCAAGTGTTGGACAAATGGTATTTTTCATAAACTAAATTATTCATAATAATTTCTATTTATTATTATTCTGGTTTGAACAGTTAGTATGCATTTTAGCACATTTCTGCATGTTTCTGCACATTTCTGATGATTCGGGAACTGTTTTGTGACACTGTAGGTTACCAGTGACTACTGAAAAAGTTTGATTTTTCGTCAGTAAACACCAAATTAATCCAGTTTCGGATAGTTTACTGACAAGTTAGATAATTTACTGGAAGAGTTTTCTCGGTATATTTTTTGAAAAAACAACGCCGCACGCGGAACCGACACACAGTAATTGTGAAAAAGGTCAAGTATAATATATCTTTGAAGTCAGTAAACTCATTTTATTAACTTTACTGGACAAAACCGGTGGCTTTAAAACTTTATTTACAGTATTCGTGTCCAAAAAACGTCCAAACCGGGACGTAACGTTGCATTTAAGCTTAAACGACACGACGATATAGAGCAACGGGGAGTAAAAATTACTCATCCCCCCCCTCCCTTTGGATTTCTTCCTAGCCGGCCACCTACACCCCACCAATCTTTTATAATCACATTCAACAATCTCTCTAAAAACCACTAAAACACCTATTAACCACAATACACTCTTTTATCCAAATCGCGTGATGTATTACCAACTTTTTCTTTAACTGAGTGCGGTTTTGGAGCACCCTAGGATGCTTTCAGTATCTCTCTCTCTCTCTCTCGTCTCGTGTGCGGGTGCCGAGGCAAACAAACACTCACAAACACATTTTCATACAAAATTTGGAAGATGGAAAGTTCATCCTAGGGTTATATATACAAGTGTTTTTGGGTTAGTATATAAGGAGATTTTGGGTTAAAATTGAGAAGAGTTTTGGGTCTCCTCCGGTTTGACTCTCCTAGCCATGTTCCAGACTACAAACATTGTAAGGAGTCATCAAACTTTTCTAATTCTCTGGTTATTACATGTTCTTTTATGATGATCTTCGTGAATGAGTGTATACCAAATGTCGACCTACAGACATAATCATAATCTAATATATTGTTTAAAGTAGACTCAGTTCCTTAGAGATTTATTACTTACAAACATAATTGTCGGTAGATCTAAGAAACAATACACCAGACGGGCTCTAAACTAATATAGTTACCCATAATTACTAAGTAATATAAATTATTGACTCAAATTTGTAACTAAATCTTTCAGCTTTAACAAGAAACAAATTCCTATAATGGGCGCTTCATATTGCTTAACGTGTCTTTAATTTGGAATTTTGGAGAGGTCGTGCAGGGAGGTTAGCATGGTCAGTTTTCGACAAGAAAAGATAAATAGATTGACCTTCCGTTGTCTTTACAATACTATTATAGTAGGATATATTAAGTCATAGAGTATGCTCTAGAGACAACATTGAGATGGGAAGCGTGCTAATTGCACTCTGGATGCCCGAGATTCATGGTCGACAAAGTTGTAGGGACGTTCTTGCGGGGTGCATCCTCGGATACCGGCTGTGCGTGGAAATACTCACTTTTGATATTCTGATATGTGCCATTGTGGTTTCTCCGTTGTAATACACATACTGATAAATATTTAAGATCAGATTACATAATTGAACTTCTTTATAACTA
>LBNU01004010.1:2010-28045 GCA_014162995.1 Artemisia annua | reverse complement strand
TTTTTTTAAGTCAGGTTCGACAAAGGTAAATAAGATATCCATTAACAAATCTCCTTTAAAATTGAAACTGGTTTAAGACCTTTTATAAAATTAAAGGTGAGGAATGTTTAATTCCATTTTGAAGATTTTATTGTATTGTTCTTGATTATGGTGGTGAACAAAAATTCATTATTGACGCTAATGATTTTGAGTTGGAATGGAAGAGGAAGAATGGTAAAATGGTAATATGTGTTATTAATTAATATCAGTATAGTAAAAGTTGATTAAAATGTTAAATTGGGTAAATGTGTGCAATTTTAATATTTGAAAGGATATTGACGTAATATTTATATTTGTAAGGATATTGATGTAATTTCAAAGTTTTTCAAGGATATTGATGAAATTCTCCCAATAAATGATGATAAGTCAATGATTTCAATAAACTGAAAAGATCACGACTAAATACTTTTATACATAATTGTTTATTAATGATATGATATGTAGAGTATATAATTCACTCCTTTGGTTCATTATAAGTCAATGATTTTCAATTGTCTATCTACCAGTAGAATATGATCGGTTAACTTCCTTACAAAGCACCATATCAACCTACACACACGCACAATCAAATTTAATCAGTATTTTCATCTTGGCATTAAAAATGGAACTGTTAAACAAAGATTACTTTGTACTTAATAGAACCATAAACACACAAATACAATCGGGTAGTTATACCACTTCCAATACCGAACAAAAAAAATCTCGCTTTAGCAGTAGCCAATACTCGTGGTGCCACTTTAATAGCCACGTCACTGTTCACAAGCTCCCTCTGACATATATCGCCCGTAGCACTGCCATCCATCACTTCTGCCATCCGTAGTTCTCCCTAATTATAGTCTTTTTCCCCACCATAGTTTCCATGCCCCTTATGGCCTCATTCTTAAATCAAGGACCCCTTCCAAATGGAAACTATCCACACGATCATGCTAATTTCATGACTTTACGAATTTAACCCATTATAGAGTAAGGATAACCCGAATTTCCCTTAGTACATATGATCAACATACTATGAGTACATAATAGTGCTCTTAGTACACATTCTTGATCAACATAACGATGCCCTTAGCATCTGCAGTGTCAAATCAAGCACAATAAAAAAAGACGAACATGTCCAATATCTGCTCTAGACAAGAATAAGATTCATTCATTAACCTAAATTATTAATATAGTAAGCTTAGGAAACAGTAAAAGCAAGGTACTATAAGAGAGTATTAGCCTAAAATTGTGTCACATACTTAAATGTAAAATATATCCATAATCACAATGGGCAATAGAAAGATGCTTCACTAATATAACTGAGCTCTTTCCACTCGATGCATGAACAGGGGAATCATTTATATTGTTACTGCCATAATGATTGCTAAGATTGACACCTGTATCAGTTAGAGTGTTATCATCATCTACCTTCTTTGTACCCACTTTGTCATCGTGCACCAACCAAGCAAAGATCCAACTTAAATTTACAATGCATAATGCATAAACAACACTTGTTTTAAAAGCTTTAGGGCCTCATAGATAAATCAAGTTAGAGAAATGTGACCGTGAAGTTCTTAAATAATATGTTGACTTTTCAAAGTCAAATTCAAGAATTGTTTCTACTCTTTTTGTAGTGGATATAATCTTATGGACTCGTATGAATCACAACTAAAAAGTAGACTAATAGGAACCTACGCATGGAATGAAGGTTGTTCCTAAAGTGAATAACTTGTAAATTTAAGATCCTGCCAACATGCACCATTAAAAATTTATGAGCAATTTGTTCATTTCAATCCATTGGACCCATTTTCTTTGTCTTTGAGCTAATTCCATGAATTTACGGATTTAACCCATTTCAATCAACCCGTTGATATATAATTAGGTTGAATTCCTTCATACAATTAGGTTGAATTCCTTCATATATCTAATTGCATTTAAGTTTTACGGAAGTACATGAATAACCCCCTTCTTAACACCATAAGCATGTACTGACATGGGCAAAATAGTAAATTTACCACTTGCTTTCGTCAATGTAGCCGTGAGCTTCAGTTCTTGAGCCACACTTTCAGAAGAGAATATGACGAATGCATTGATTGCTCGACACAAAAATTATAGATAACAACTTAAAACGGAATACGCGCTTCATATATTGATAACAGACAAAAAGTCCAATCTTTTATTCAAAAAAGGGTTATAAAGACATTAAACCATATACCATTGTTTTACTCACATTTCTCATATGTGTGCCTATTTGATGAAGAAACTAACATTTTAACATCTATAAGAGAATTAAACCAACCCAACTTTTATAATCTTGAATGCAGTTAGCCAGGGGCTAGGTTTGGCATGTTTAAGTTAGGCATGTCATGACTACCTAGCATATCTTCTAATCAACTACAAAATCTTTTTGACAATAACTGTTTCATGTAATCTATTATGCGACCAAAACTATTTTAACCTACAGCTACAATTACCAGTTTTGACCCTCAATTTTACGGCCTTTACTAATAATCCACTTTATGGACAGAAATCAAAAAGATTGACAGCCAAACCTAGACTCAACAACAACAACAACATACCCAATCCCGCCAGAGCGGGGTGTGGGAACAACCAAACCTAGACTATAACATTTAAAAAAAATGCAGTTAGGTCAAGATTTTGAGATTTAGAGTAGAAAATGCTTCAAAAATAAAATTAGTAACAAACTATGATCTTCTCTGCGTGTCACTGTGCTAATTAAATGATAGGTGATGACTTCTCAGATAATGTTTTAAGGCCAAATTAATAACTGAAAAACATTCCCAACCAAAAACTTTACTTTCTACAAATATAACTAACACTCGCTCTTTCATGTCATCAAAATTCTACAACAATTGTACAAATCACTTCCCCAAACTATTTTATATAATAGTCCTCATAATCCCTTCCCCAAACACGATCATATTAAGTTTATAGAATAAACTCAAAATCCCAGTACCACAAACACGCATATACTATACAACATATCATCTCTTAAGAACAATTCATGTTAATTCGCTAAGATTACAAAAAGAATAGAGAATTACCCAAAAAGCCGAAGCTGGCTAGACAGAAAATGATTTTGAATCATGTGATCAGTGTTAGATTGGAAGCATGTGATTCAACCACCGCACATAAAAAACAGTACAAACCTCTCTCCCTTATTTGGTGATTGATTGAGGAAAAAATCAAAGCCACAACACAAGATACATGGGCATAAGTATCAAAACAAATGACAACTGGATTTCGAAAGTCAAAAGTTTACTATGTTTAGTTTATTCATGCTTTTCTCAACATCCTGCATAACATATAGTTGACTGTTTTTTTGGTTGTTTTTAGCGGTTGGTCTCTAGAAAGCAAACTTGCAAAGTTTGATGGTGTGATTAGATTTCATGCTTTGTAACCAAGTCATACCATTTTTCTCTTGTTTTCTAAGAAACTGTGAAACACTTTTTATGGAAAGAATGTACCTCAGAGTCAGACCATTAATTGACATCCACAGCCAATCCACCACTAGTATACTACTATACTCGGGATTATTTACTAGTATACTACTATAAGTATTAAGCAAGTATGAGCATTTCACAGCTGCTAAAATAACTCGAGTTGCTACCCCTATTTCATATATATCCATAAATGCATATCAAAGTAAGCAACTATGAGCATTTCGCAGCTGCTAGACAAAAATGAAACAATGGAGATTAGAAAAAAATCTTTTGATTTTCCAAAATCAAATTGAATAAGTTGTTTCTAGTCTTTTTGAAATGGACATGATCCGATGGAATGATAAGAACCAACCATGGAATTTTAGTCCTACCAACATGCATTGCTATAACCTACGTATGAATCGGAATTACAACCTACAAAGTAACTAAAGTAAATAACTTACAAATTTAAGATACTACCAACATCCATCGTTATACAACTTCAAATTTATGATTGCTCTTTCCATTTCAATCCATTGGAAAATTTTATTTTGTTGCCTTACGAGCTAATTAAATGAATTTACCAATTTAACCTGTTAAGGAGTAAATATAACCCGAATCGACCTGTTTATATATTAATAGGTTTTTACAGTTTATGAACTGCATGAATAGCAAACTTGACAACATATGCGTACACTTGTATTGGCAGAAATGCAGAATAGTAAACTTACCTGTTGCTATTGTCGACGCAGCCGTGAGCTTCAGGTCCTGAGTCGGACTTTCAGAAGATGAGAAAATGATCATGACATTGATTTGCCTACCAACAAATTTTAGATAACAAATTCAAATGGAATACTATAATATTAGCATAAAATAAGAAAATATTGTAACTTAGAAAACATAAAATTCTTATGACAATGCTTGACCAAAAGACCAGAGACAATATATAATTCATCAAACAGAAATATACATAGCGGATTCCAAAATAGCTAAAAATGAGAAAAAGGCATAAATATATCAATGGGTCCATTCCGTGAACGGATGTGGTTTTCCCTCTTCAGGTTACCTGGGGAGGGCGAGCCTTTTTGACTCAGATATATGCGGCCTATGTATGCGGCCTCACCGACTATATATATTAAATAAAATAAGTGCTTGAATAGAAAATGGGTAAAACAGTTAAAAACTTAAAATCATCGACAAATGCATTATATAAAAAGTTCAAACTACCTATTATATACTTAGGATAGCAAGATATATTATGCATACATCATAAGCAATCACACTCGATATACACAAATGGCAATAAGAAATGTACCATTTCAATGTAACGCTTAGGCTTGCAGATTGATGCTTCCAATGCATTGAATGTAATTATGTAAAGTAGAAGATTTACCATCAAATCAGTGGACACAATACTGCAAAAAAACATACAATCGCTTCACTACATATAAAAAGAAAATTGTCCATAATAATTCACTAGAAATATATATTAAGCACCTTGGTTCTTGGAGTTAAAGATAAAAAGATACTCATATAATGATGTCATGTATCCTTGTACCATAAAAGCCATATCGACGACCATCCAAAGAAGAAGAATTGTAAGCATACTATTAACAAAGAAATTTCAGAAACTAAACCACTAATTTCCTAGAAATTAAGAAATTTTAAACTTTTTTTGAGTTCAATTAGACACTTCATCAAACACCCCTGATATACATAAAAACCGACTGATTTACTATTCAACAAATTAACAAATAGCTGATGAGATGTTAGATGATAGAATAAAAAAGGATATGACAATTTACAAAACAAAAGTGAAAAGCTAAAATGTTAAAACTTACCCAAACCAATGTTTAATCAGAAGGTTTGGGATTAACCTCTTGTTGAAAGAGGTTCGGGATTTGAGAGTGACAAAAAATAGTTCTGAAAGCAGTTTACAGTCTAAGAAACGTGGTTTGTTTTTTTCTGAATGAAGTTGTGGTAGGGACTGGTGAGAAATTAACGGGGAAGCAGCCACGTCTTATTATGTCTTAAATTGTGACACGTACTCCTCAATTATTTTGATTTAGTTAATAGATATGTGTCTGATTGTGTTTGGAGTATTTGATGATTATTGTGAAAAGAATGAACAAGAGTAAATAGAAGAGAGGAACTATTATTGAAACTAGAAGGGTGCCCGCGTGATGCGAGGGCGGATACCATATAGTCCTCAAAAGTCAAAATTTAAACCGACCATAACTCCATTCATATATTCATATAGTTGGGGGGTTTGATTCTTTTGGTAGTGAAGAGGAGGGAGGTGGGATGGTGGAAAGTGGTTGTTGGGGTTGTTATAAATTGTTAGGGTGGTTGTTGGGGGTGGTTGTTGGGTTGCTATAAATTGTTGGGTGGTTGTTGGGGTTGTTAGAAAAGTCTCAAATGCTTTATGATATAGTTTAGATTAGATTAGAAGTAAGAAAAAAGTCTGAATTTTAAGAAAAAAGTTTGTTAGAATAGTCCCAAATACATTATATAGTAGTATAGATAGAATAATCATGGAGGTTACAAATTGATGTATTTATAAGGTTAAACCCTAACTTGTTCCTAAAGAATAGGATGAATAGACATAACCCATAAGCCCATACATAATTTATAATACTCCTCATTGGATATTCATCGTTCATTACATGCCATAAACTGCCTCATTAAAAACCTTATCAAGAAAAAACTCAATGGGATAGAAACTTGACGATGGAAAAGAGTGCAGTACGCATAATGCTCCTCCTCAAATTAATGCATATCTTTTAAGCGTCGAAGGCCGATCTTCCGAACCAGTAGCTCAAAAACTCTTGTTGGCAAAGACTTTGTGAATAAATCTGCCAAATTGTCAATTGATCGAACTTGACAAACATCAAGAACTCCATCCTTTTGTAGATCATATGTAAAGAAAAATTTCGGAGAAATGTGTTTTGTTTTGTCTCCTTTGATATATCCTTCCTTGATTTGAGCTATACATGCCGCGTTGTCTTCACATAACATGGTTTGATTTCCTTTAATAGACTCGAGCCCACATTCTTCTTGGATGTTTTGAATCATCGATCTTAACCAAACGCACTCTCGACCAGCTTCATAAAGTGCAATAAGTTCAGCATGATTTGATGATGTTGCAGTTAAAGATTGCTTTGTCAACCTCCAAGAAATTGCAGTGTCTCCATATGTGAAAACATACCCTGTTTGAGATCGTGCCTTATGTGGATCAGACAAGTAACCAGCATTAGCATATCCAACCAACTTTGATTTCGAATTCTTTTGGTAAAATAATCCCATATCACGGGTACCACAAAGATAACGGAATATGTGTTTGATTCCATTCCAATGTCGGCGTGTTGGTTCGGAACTATATCTTGCTAGTAAGTTTACTGAGAATGCAATATCTGGACGTGTATTACTAGCAAGGTACATCAAAGCCCCTATCGCACTTAGATATGGTATTTCAGGACCAAGAATGTCCTCATCATGTTCTTTTGGGCGGAACGGATCAAGTTCCCGGTTAAGTGAACGACCGACCATTGGTGAGCTTAGTGGATGAGCTTTATCTATATTGAATCGTTTCAATATCTTTTCCGTATAGTTTGATTGATGGACAAATATTCCACTTGACAAATGCTCAATTTGCAAGCCTAGACAAAACTTTGTTATACCAAGATCTTTCATTTCAAATTCATTCTTTAACAAATTTGCAGTATGTTCAATTTCATCAATATTTCCGATGATATTTAAATCATCAACATACACTGCAATGATTGTGAAACCCCCCTTTGATCTTTTGATAAAAATACACGGACTTATTTGATTACTTTTGTATCCTTCTTTTGAAAGATATTCACTCACGCGATTATACCACATTCGTCCTGATTGTTTTAGACCGTACAAAGATCTTTTCAGTTTAATTGAAAACATTTCACGGGGCTTAGATTTACAAGCTTCCGGAATTTTCAATCCTTCAGGGATTTTCATGTAAATGCCACTATCAAGTGATCCGTACAAGTAAGCTGTGACAACATCCATAAGGCGCATTTGAAGCCTTTCAACATTTGCAAGACTAATTAAAAATCTGAGAGTCGTTGCATCCACAACAGGTGAATATGTTTCTTCATAATCTACCCCGGGTATTTGTGAGAAACCTTGTGCTTACAAGTCGTGCTTTGTATCTCACAATTTCATTTATCTCGTTTCTTTTTATAGCAAATACCTATTTATAGCCTACCGGCTTCACATTATCTGGGGTTAATGTCACAGGGCCAAATACTTGGCGCTTTTCAAGTGAATCTAGTTCACCTTGTATGGCATCTTGCCATTTTTTCCAATCTTTTATTTGTCGATATTCTCTAATAGATTTTGGCACAGAAACTTCATCATTTATTATTTCACTTGCTATAGCATATGCAAAAATTTCATCAACACATGTTTCATTACGGTTCCATGTTGTACCATTTTGTACAAAATTTATTGAGATCTCATATTCATTAGGTACATGACCATTCTCAATAGATTTTTCCACATTTTCTGTGTTATTATTAATCTCTTCTGGGATATTATTGATAACAACTTCTTGGACTTTGCCAGTTGTATTATGCTCTTTCCTTTTTCTTGGATTTGCATCCTTAGAACCCATTGGTCTTCCACGCTTTCTGCGTACATTTGACTCATTCAGAGTTCAATTCGAGAAGGCGCATTTAAAGCTGGAATATATGATTTTGTAACTCTTTTTGTATCTGTAAATGCATCAAGAAATTCATTTGCTATTCTTTGCAAGTGAATGATCTTTTGAACCTCCAATTCACATTGACCACTCCGAGGGTCAAGAAAAGATATTTGTGATGCATTCCAAGTTACATCTTGTTTATCCAACTTTTTATTTTCTCCTCCAAAGATTGGGAACATTGTTTCATCAAATTGGCAATCAGCAAAACGTGCTGTAAAAACATCTCTAGTTAATGGTTCCAAGTATTTTATAATTGATGGAGAATTAAAACCAACATAAATTCCCAATCTTCTTTGAGGTCCCATCTTTGTTCGTTGTGGTGGTGCTATGGGGACATAGACACCACAACCAAAGACTTTTAGATGAGACAAACTTGGTTCTCTTCCAGAAACCAGTTAGAGAGGAGAATACTTATGAGATGCGCTTGGTCTTAATCTAATAAGAGCAGTAGCATGGAAGATAGTATTTCCCATGCAGAGGATGGCAATTTTGATTTCATAAGTAGTGGTTTAGCAATAAGTTGTAATCTTTTTATTAAAGATTCAGCTAGTGTATGCACATGTGCTACAGGATGCTCAACCACAATCCCTATTGACATACAAAAATCATTAAATGATTAAGATGTAAATTCTCCTGCATTATCAAGTCTGATATTTTTGATTTGATAATCAGGGAAATGTGCTCTTAATTGAATTATTTGGGCTAATAGCCTTGCAAAAGCAACATTTCTTGATGCTAACAGACAAACATGGGACCATCGGGATGATGCATCAATTAATACCATAAAGTATCGAAATGGTCCACACGGAGGAGTAATTGGCCCACAAATGTCTCCTTGAATTCTTTCTAGAAACAAAGGAGATTCTTTTTCAAGTTTATTAATTGAGGGCCTAGTTATCATTTTTCCAAGAGAGCATGCTCCACATGATAATTCTTTTGATGATAGGATCTTGAGATCCTTTAGTGGATGCCCATTTGAGCTCTCAATTATTCTCCTCATCATAATATCACCCGGATGACCCAATCGATCATGCCAAAGGGTAAAATATTTTGGGATCTATACCCTTTCGGGTAGAAACCATATTTATTTCTGTCTGATTGATGTATGTAAAATACAATCCAGAAGATAGACCTTTCATTCTTTCCATTATGGTCTTTTTTCCATTTTCAATGGATGTAATTTGGAGATACTCAACATTATTTTCATTCATGGTTTCAAGATGATAACCATTGCATCTTATATCCTTAAAACTTAGTAGATTTCTCCTGGATCTACTAGAATATAACGCATCATTTTATTATTAATTATGTACCTTTAGGTAACACAATGCAGGCTTTGCCAGAGCCTTCAATCAAGTTGCTAGTACTACAAATTGTGTTGACATTTGTATTTGCTATATGAAATTCATAAAAGTATTTTCTGTTTTTCAAAATGGTATTTGTTGTTCCACTATCTACTAGACACTCGTCTTCACCGTTTTCCAAAATGCTTTTCATATCCTTGAACATAAAAATAAAAAAATAAATAAGCATTTCAAAGTAAATGAAAACTTTAAGGAAAAATAAATAAATGCTTCATTAATTAAAATTCAATACATGAGTAACAATGCTAGAACAAACCTAGCTTATTCAACACAAAATTTAAACTTAAACACTTATTGCGGAAAAATAAAAATGCAACTAGATAGCTAGTTATTATTTCCATCGTTTGAGAAAGAAGCAACAACGTCTTCGACATCATGAAAGAAATTTGAGGAGTCGAAGCGCACATTAGGATTTGGCTCAATAACGGAGATGAGATCAATATAGATCTCATATTTGCGATAGAACCAATGAACCAATCATAGCCACCCATTTTTATTTTCCACCTTTTTTTTTAAAAACAAAATATCTTGCAAACGGTAAATCGTCAAGCTACAAAAAAAATACCATAGCGACGAGAATTAAAGCATCTTTCTATAGATATGCATTGTTATATACTTTCGACGAACTTTTTTTTAAAAAAATTTCCGCCAAGAAAAATCATATATGATTTGTAAAAATCATATATGATTCGTTAAAATCAAATCATATATGATTCTTACGAATCATATATGATTTTTAAAAATCATATATGATTCGTAAGAATCATATATGATTTGATTTTAATGAATCATATATGATTTTTCTGGGCAGAAAATTTGAAAAAAAAAAAAAAGAAAAGTTCATCAAAAAAAATTCGTCGAAAGTATATAACAATGCATGTCTATAGAAAGATAATTTAATTCTCGTCGCGATGGTATTTTTTTATAGCTTGACGATTTACGGTTTGCGAGATATTTAAGTTTAAAAAAAAAGGTGGAAGTTTATTTTTTTTATTTTGATAAAAAAAAAATGAGTGGCTAAGATTGCTTGATGGGTTCTATGGTAAAAGTTGGATCTATAAAGAACTTTTGGCTACCATTGAAAATATCAAAGAAGTTTGTTTCATCATTGAAATTATCAATGAAGTTCGTTTCAATGTCTTTTCCTTTCTTTTTGAGTGATGCTGATAAAGGTCAACAAAGTGTCTGGAGGTGCGACACTGTTTTGCCCAATGAGTGTTCATGCCACATCTGTGGCAAGCATTTCCAGAATGTTTAGGAGCTGACTTTTGCATCTTTTTGCCTTTATCATCTTTTTTCTTTAAATCGTATGGCTTACGATTATAACCATCACGATGCCAAACAATATTTCGACCACGTCTACGGCCACGACCACGACCTCATTCATTTCCACGATTATTACCATGTTCACGACCCCGACCCCTCACATTTGATGTTGCATGCACTTCAGGCACTGCAGTAGAACCAGTGGGGCGTGCTTGATGATTTTTCATCAAAAGCTCATTATTTTGTTCAGCAACAAGGAGAACAGATATTAGTTCGTGGTATTTTTTGAAGCCACGTTCTCGATATTGTTGTTGTAAGAGCATATTTGAAGCATGAAAAGTAGAGAAAGTTTTCTCTAGCATGTCTTCGTCAGTAATCTTTTCTCCGCACAATGTTAGTTTAGATGTGACGCTAAACATTGCGGAATTGTACTCGCTGACACTTTTAAAATCTTGCAACCTGAGGTGCATCCAGTCATAGCGAGCTTTAGGAAGGATTACTTTTTTTTTATGATCAAACCTTTCTTTTATACTTTTCCATAACATTAACGGGTCTTTCACCATTAGATATTCCTTTTTTAGGTCCTCATGAAGATGATGACGCAGGAATATCATGGCTTTAGCACGTGCTTGTGCAGAGGCCTTATTTCCAGTTTGGATCGTTTCTCCCAAATCTTTTGCAGTTAAATGGATCTCAGCATCAAGAGTCCAAGGGAGATAGTTTTTTCCAGATATGTCAAGAACAACAAAATCAATATTCGAAAGCTTTGAATTTGACATTTTTATTTTTTTAACTACATAAAAAGACAAGTGCATTAGAAAATCATATAATAGATACTGTTATATAATTATAAACGATATTTTGTACTTCATCTTGACGTGAATAGTATATATTAATATTTAATTACTCTAATTTTAGTAAAGATCATGCAAAGTCATGTTATCAGTATATCAAATAAACAAAACATTATACGATGTATTAAATATCATTAAATATTAAAACAATTACGTCACATTAATTGTATGTTATTAATACCATATCATTTATCTAACATTAAATACAAATAACTTAAACACGCAGTTGTTGCAACGAGTAAATAAAAAGATATAACAATAATGCGAGGTTATTTTTTTTCTAACATAACATTAGGCTATGCAATTGATTCCATTGATTGAATCAAATTAGAACATGATGTTCTATTTTTTTTAAGTTTAAAGTCATAACATGAAGTTATGATATTGATCTTTATGAAAAGATCATATTAGAACTTGAGGTTCTAATTATCTTTTTTTTTTTCTTTATTCATAACTTGAGGTTATGATAATTTTTTTTTCATATTGATTCTTGAAAGAACCATATTGGAACTTTGAGGTTCTAATTTTTCTCTGTTTTCTTTTTTTTTTTCAACATAACATGATGTTGCATTATTTTTATTCTTTTTTTTAGTCACAAAAGAACATTTATTGTTCTTCATAACTATAAAAGAGTTTTAATAACAAACTATAACATAAATATTAAGTAATTTATATAAAATATCATTTTTGCCCCATGTCTTGTTATAAACCTTATAACTAACTTATATTATGGCATAATAAACATACAGACAATATAAAACCTGTGTATAAGTGTGACTTAATATTTCCCCGAGCCTAAGACGTGTTATATTTTCTATATAGGTCCTTAGTGGTTTTTCGCGATTTCCCCGTCGTACTTATATTTCGATCACCATCACTACTTCGTTACTAGTGAGTATTCACGAACCCCTTTTTCTAACTATTTTAATCGCTTTGGGGTGGAGCGTTCTTAACCCAAAGTCTCCCTATATGAACGGAGCAGCAATACAAAGTCTCGCCTTATGGGTGGAGCGTGCAAAGTCTCCGAAAGGAGCGGCAATACAAAGCCTCCCCTGTCGACGGAGCAGCAATACAAAGTCTCGCCATTTCGGTGGAGCATTCTAAAGTCTCGCCTTATTGGTGGAGCGTGCAAAGTCTCCCTTGTTCGGAGCACTCTTGAATAATATATACGTGGTGCTTATATTGTGAACTATTATGACCGCGTGTGCTTGATTACCACATACTACTTTATATGCAATGGATTGTGAACACACATGTTGCAAGTTTTGTATAGGCGGGATTTGCAACTGAGTGGACTTACAATGCCTTTGCCTTGTGAACTTTCTCAAAAGGTTTTTCATATTATATAAACCGTGTGTACTCACCAACTATTTTCATAGTTGACCCGTTTTCTCTCATGCATTTCAGGTGATCGTCAGTAAGTTTTTCTTCATGGTCTATGCATAATGAATTTTTCATATGTCACTACTGATCATTATGTACAAAGTTATCTTTTGGAAACTAAACTTTGTATCTTGAATTGCCGATGTCGTCTATAACAATGTTGTAATGATATATTTTTCCTTTAAATCTTAAATGATGGTATGTTCTATTATCTTATGCTTGTGTTCCTTTCCAGTTACACCTCGTGTTTCCGCTTTAGCGAGGGTGTGACAGATTTGGTATCTCCAACATTACTTGCGCTTGATTTTCATATACGGATTAATGATAGAAGTTACAATTGATAAGAGCTACATGTCAGTAATAATATGATTTTATAATACTAAGCAATATTAGTAACTAGCTTCCAGGCCCGCCCGATGGGCGGCTAGTTTTAAGAAATTGTTTGTAAGAAAAGAAAGATGGTACAAATGGTTTTATAATAGATTAACAATGTAAACTGCAACAAACTTTTTGATTCTAATTCATTTAGTACGTTATTAATTGCATATAAGATAACTAAAAAATAAACAAAATACATACTTGAATAAGTATATTGTACGATCGGTTCCCATTACTTGATAGCAACGTTATATTATTAAACGGAAATGAACAAACACAAATGTTGTGTTAAAAAAATAACTTTGTTTGATAACCATGCCATCTCTTTCCTGGCAAAACAACCAGATATGAGGAATTGTCTCATGTTAAGTTAAAAAGGCATCTTCTTATCTGATGAGCTAATTACCATCCGAGGTATAGCGACAACGGTGTCTAATTTACCACTTGATATAATTACCATCCGAGGAATAGTGACAACGGTATCTAATTTACCACATGATATAATCTTAGCTCTAAGGTCCGCCTGATGGGCGGGATAGCTCAAAGAATTCGTTTAAGATAATAAAGGATGGAAAAGAATGTAAAAAACAGTATAATGACGAAAAGGTGAAAACCATAATGTTTGTCAAATGTCAAACTGCAAACCATATAGTGACAACCTCCGAAATGATAACTTATTTAACAACGTTTCTTTCATATATAAGTTCATATGTTATTGTAGGTAACTTATTCTAAACCAATGGCTCCTTGTCTACACAAATACACAACAGTGAAAATCTTCGGAAATCAAGTAAAAGACCTTGCACTAAAATTGTAACACCCCAACCCGAAAAGGGCTAAAGTGTAACATTTTGGAGTCAAATCAGAACACAAGTAAATGGAAATACATTGCTAATAATCAGTTACCACTTGAATAAAATTCTCTCTCCCTTGTGGAGATTTCCGACCGCCACCCTCTTCACTTTTCCGGCCAAAATTAACCCTAACTCATCCTCTCTAATCTTCGTTGAAGGTTATGCAATACGATTAGGTTCTTAATATTCTTTTGAGGGTGGTTGGTATTGATTTTCACTCTTATCTGATCGGATTTCTCCTTACCTTGGAGTTTCTTGGCGACCCAAAACCCTAACAACCCTAAATCGTCTTCTTCTGATTTTCTGCCTAATTCTGTATGATCCATTAACGATTTGTATAGCTTCTAATTAACATTCGTGTTCTTTAGTTCCTATTTTTGTTAGTTTTTCATTCGATTTGGATAGATTATTAGTAGTCGACTTTTTAGGGTTGTGGGGTTTTTGGGTGCCGACTTGTTCTTGATCAACTCTAATACCCTCAATCGTTCTTTACCATTGTTTCTGGTGGTTTTGTTTTTTGAGTTTGATCTTGATCGCTTTCTATTAAACCCTAATTGACCTTATTGTTTATCGTTTCTATTAGGGCTTTTTGCAACCGACTTAACTCCTTTATATATATAATCGGTTTGCTGGTTTCTAAATCCATCTTTTGCACTTAGTTTAATCAATCTCTTGGTTAAAGGGTTTCAATCGCTGCGATATCTGTTTTAGGATTTCGTATTTAGTGTGCATAAGATTGGTTGGGTGGTGATGGTGCTGCAAAACCTTTGGTGTTAATGTTATTGTTTTTAGGGTTTGCTGCTGCTAATGCTTGCATGTTTAGTCGAGACTTTTGGGTTTCTGATTCAGCGTGCAAGTGGGTGTTTGATCGTTTCCTGGTATGCTTCAACGCTCACCAAATCTTTCTAGGGTTTGGTCATTCTTCGTTGTTCATAACCCTTTGCTAGGGTTTGTATTGCTGGATGGTTGGTAATTGGGGGTCTGCTACTGATTGGATATTTGTGTAGGTTTAGCGAATTGGTTTGGGGGTACGAGAGAGATGGTAGACAAGTTTGTGAGGGTACCTTGTTCAAAAACCCTTGGCGCGATTCTAGACCTGCTGTTCATTCATGTTTACACTCTTGGGTCTTGTTATGTTGTTGATTGGTTTTAGCAGTTGCTGCGTCCTTCCTCAATGATCACACACGGTTGAAGGGCTGTTGTGCATTGATGTTATCTTTTTTAGTCCTTATGTGATTATTGAGGGGTACGATTCAAGACCTGCTGCACAGTTTAATTATACTTGGTCTTGTTATTGTTGCTGCTGTTTGCCAAGATTAGGGAACCATGTTCATCACTCAATGTTATGTGGCCATGCTTATTTACTACTGTTCGTTGATTGATGCTACTGGTTCTTTGGAAGTTAGGGTTTGCTTGTATGCAATTCACCCTTGTGCTAGACTATGGCTGTTGTTACCATCGCTTTACACTCTTATCTTGGTTGTTTTTGGCAGCTTTGGGGCTCGTAACATGTCATAGTGTTTGTTGTGATCACATGTGTTAGTGCTGGTTGGTGATTCATGTTATTTTATTCGGTCTTTGTGTGATCATAGGAGGTGTGATGGCATTGCGACTTGATCTTTGGTTATCTTCATGTGTTTCACTCGTATCGGTTGGAAGATTGGTTCAAGTTATTATATGCTAAAAGGAGCACTTGGAAGGCGGAGAAACTTGGTTATGGGTTTCTTCATGTTCAAGACCTGGAGCGCTAAGATGACGAGGGGACTCAAGTGTTTATTTGAGTTGTGATGTATTGTATTTTAATTTTTAGTCATTTTTAGTTGTTTTTGGATTTTATGTGGTAGTGGTCTATTTCTTTGTATTAAAGAAAAGGTAGTGCCTATGTAACGGGCTGAGATATGGGATTCACCCAAATCCATTGTACTTCAACGTTTTTTTGGTTTTAATATACTTTACCAGGGTGCAGGATTACTCCCCTTTACCAAAAAAAAAATACATTGCTAGTACAAAGGTTACAAGCAGTACTAAGAAAAGAATAAGGGACTGATTCTAAACATTACAACTTCCAAACTAATTACAAATTAAGAATCAAAAGGGAAACTCTAAGTCTATCTCTAATCCATGGGGAGCTATCAACAGTGTAGTCCACTAAGAGCTCCTAAGCACTCTTCACCCAAACCCAGCTTCCTTCTAAAACCTGCCACAGGAAAAGAAATGCGGCTGAGCTTAAAAAGCCCAGTGAACAGATATAAACAAATGAAAACTAATAAACAAAGGAAACGAAGGTGAATACGACATAAGTCCAAAAAAAACCTGCTGAGATACAAATCAAAGAATATGGAAGTATATAATAGAATATGAGCAAGAGGAAAAAGGATAATGAATATCAAACAAATCAAGGGAAATGAAACAAATCATAAGTGTAAGCAAAATGAAGTAAGGCAAGCATAAGTTAATTACAAATAGAGAAGACAAGATAAGGATCACTTATAAAGTAGAACTAATAGAAATGCCCAACAAATACTAATGCGCACATAGGAGTGATCATCTCCACACGTACTATGTGAAAGGGGTGCATTGCACACACACCAAAACATTCACCAAATAATACTAAACAAAGTACCTAGGATGCATCCATACGCCCCCTTCAAAACAGATATATATGCACAAAGCTCTAGGCTAAGTAAACATATACAATAATAAATATAGGCCTGAATAGCTATAGCATAATAGGGAACGCTGTGGACAAAAACCCACCTCCACAGATAGTGTCAATACCACCGGTGCATCAGTGGCAAGGCCATGGACTCCCCATGACTGGCTAATAATTCTAATACATACAGGCAAAACATATAATGGACATAGAAATAGGAAATGCTATAAGGAAAGAAACTATAGCATGCAAACGAATACAACTCATATCAAACCACAAGGATCAACAAATAGAAATCATACAAAGGGGACATAGCAATGGCACAAGTCAAAGGTTCATAATAACAAAAGGGTTCATAGCAGAGGTTCAAAATTTGAAGTTAAATAATCAAAAGATGTTAAAGAAAGTCATGAGAAATCTTAGAGATAAAACAGATTAAGGACTTTTGAAAATTATTTAAAACCTTTTTATCGTAAAAGTATTCCTTTAAAAACACATTTCATAAAAGTCATAAAACCTTCATATAAAACTGGCATCGTATCGTAATCACATAAATCATTTCAAAAATAGTTTTTTCTCAAAAGTTATCAGGTTATATTTTTAAAATGGTCTTCATACGAAATCATACTATCAAATGAACCAAGGATATCAGGCGTATAAAGATCAGAAATCATAATATTGGCAATGGAACGGATCATGAGTCATAAGAAACCTTACGAAAAGGTTAGAATATCTGTACCTTAAACCGCCAACGAAACCATACCATAGGAATAGGAAGCCACTTCTTCAGCGAATCTACACGAATTAATGATCGGCTTAAAAACTTAGGTTAAATTAGATTACTCGTTTTAGTCGACTTTTCCATTTTTAGCAACTTTCCACTTTAAATAACCTAGCCATTTCAAGTGACTTGACAAGTTCCCGAAGTTGTAATTTAATACTTTAAGGTCATAATGGATAATTTAAAATATTTAAGGTTAAAATGACCAATATAATCGTTTGGGTCTTAAAATATCAATATTATAAGTTTAGGGTCTAAAATGTAAAATATCAAAATTAAATATTAAAAGTCAAATAAAATTATTTTATAGTTTATTTTAATAAATTACTATTAATATAATAATTTTGGACCCCGTCATTATAATTTATTAACGCACCCACGATCTTAATATTTATGCCGCAACGATCTAAGGTTTTTATAAATCATGCAAAACTTGTGTATAACCCGACATCGGTTCACTTCATCCATATACACACGACATCCTTTATATTTTGAAAGTAAAGCAAATCCGTGATACCCTCTTTATTCATTTTATGCGATTCGAAGTTAAATAGAACAAGCATGCACGTATATATATTATTTTAGCTCAAAAAGGATTAAATGAAATATGTTCAAAATAGATTCACTGTAACAGATTTTTGACCAACCATATTAGTCCTCCATTTCATGATTTCATGTGTGATCTCAAGTGTGATATAATACGTATATATGTATGCATCATTCATTATGTTGTAGCCCAGTCATGCATGATATAACATGCATGATTTACATAATCTGATTCTTAGTTTTCATGTGATAATCAGATATAATTAAACCGATTCACATTATTTATCATGTGACAAGATCAAAACGAAAGGAATAAAACTAGGCGATATGAGGTACCCTTGTTCGAGCTAATATTCATACGTTAACCATTTATTGTTTTTAATCCATATTCGAACCTTAAACACCTGTTTATTATTATTCGAGTGGTTACATGTTTAAGAGTCGTTTGTGTTGAAGCTGAAAAAGAATAAACGACCAAGACCAAGACATAAACGAATACACAAGTTATATATGTCGATCATATATGTTATCCACTCGTTATTTAATGTGTTTTATACCATGATTTTATGTGTTTGTATACGATATAGAAACCAAACAGAATCACAACAGGAACAAGAGTCGAATCAAGAAAAGGTATGAATTGAACAAGGAGTGATAGCTTTACCCTCGATGCGTGATACGTAGGAAGACAACAAGGATCGAACACAATCTATACCAGCCGAAATCCAACCACACTTCACCTTTCGAACAGCTTAAANTATGCAGAGACGGAGCCAGTGGGGGGGCTAGAGGGTGCTCGGCCACCCCCAACATTGGCGGAACTACCCATGAAAACGGTGATTTCCATAAAACACCTTAGAGATCGAAGACTTTTAGAAGGTATGTATGAGAAAATTAGGACCTACCTTAAAATTAGATCGGGAACCACCTTGCATCTATGTGAGAAGTAAGAAAGAAAAGAATACGAGTAGAAAACCAAGAAATGATATTCTTGTTTTAATGGTGGTTTGGAGCTCTGTTTCATACATGAAGAAGATGACGCAGAAAAGAAAAGAAAAAAAAGTCTGTATTTTATTGTATTTTAGGGTAGGGAGTGAGTTAGTGGTATACTTTATTAAAAAGTTCCATTTTAGCCCCTTCAGTTTATAACTTATCAACTTAGTTATTTTTAACATGACACCTCTTTCACATATAAACCACTACATTGGTCCGTATTATTAATAAACCATCCTCGCTACCATTTACGCCAACCTTTGCACATTTTGTTCATTTTCTCAATTGATCAAGTAATTGTATATTACTACCGAAAACAATATCATTAAACCCGTATGTCAAACGATTCAAACTTCAATAGCTTCTAAAACAAAAGATCGTATGTTACTATCGGAAATTTTTTTTGAGCCCCCCTTAATACAAATTCCTAGCTCCGTCCCTGGCAGGAAAGATAGCAGCCGATTGTATTTTTTGTATAGAGTTTAGGGTTTCTCAAAAAGTGTATTGTGTTTTTAAAAGAAAAAGGTTTGTGCGATATACGGTTTTTAATAAACCGTGTGATGGGATTGAGAAACAAAAAGGAAGAACCGATATTTTTATTTTTGGGATTGTGATTTGAATGTTTCCAAGTTTAAATCAATCAAGAGTGTAGCCTTTTTTCCAAGTCTTGGTTCATTTGTTTCATGTATTATTTACTAGCTTATAGACCCGTCAAATTGACGGAATTTTTAACGGAATTATTAATTAAGGAGTTGCATGTGTGAATAAAATAACAAACAACAACGAATGTAAACATGTTCCCTCTTTTTTTTTTAAGAAAAATAACATTGATTCGATAAATAATAGTGGTAACATAATAAACGTCCATGCATCGTCCTCTCCAAAATTGATGGTCTTGAAGAGTATGTAGTGAGCTTTAATCAAATGATAAGTCAATTCCTTTCTTATTAAGTTTAAAAAGAACAAAAAGTGCAAGTAAAAAGAGGTTGTGATTAATAAATTAACAAACAACACTGAACGTAAATAAGTTTCATTATTTTTTAAAATGAATAATCATGTATGTTTCATATTCCCCAATTGGCATAAAGTTATATAAGAACACAATATGGATTATGTCTTTAATGAACGAAGATCTTCTTGTTTGTTGTCTTCAATGATCCGGAATAACAACCCTCGGGTGTTTATCAAGAAATCCTCCAGGCAACCGAACTACAACTTTCGTCTTCATTGGCTTGTCAACCATACCATTAGTATAATCAATGATCATTAAAATAAGTTCAATGTCTTCCACAACATCAGTCGAGTTGTACTTCATTGTTGTTGTTCTATCATTGTTTGCATGTGGACAATAACATTAAATTAGGACATTACAATTGTAAAGTAACGTTGGGCTAAAAATGACTTCCAACAATGACAAAATATAGTGAGCAAAAATTACAGTAGGATTCTAGAATCTAAGAGAGAAAAGTACATGTATAGAATATTTTGTCCCACTTTTGCTCCAAGAGTGCAGCTGTTTCAACAACAACACCATTAACAACTTTTAATGCCGAGTTATCCAGATATTCTGCAAAAAGTTTTGCCAGGCAATGAAGTCGTGGCTGTAGAAATTTCTGAGGGCTTCAAAACAAACAAATATATATCTATAAAAAAATCAAAAATAAAAATAAAAAATAACACTCAGCAATCATCATGACGTAACCATGATCATCTTTGCTTGCTCTAGAAACAGGCATACACCACGCAACAACAGAGAGCAGCACAACTGCAAATTCATAACACACATCACATAAGTCAAACAATGACCACAATTTAATATATTCACACATCTTTCTATTAAGATGTTCACATGATTTGAAGGGTATTTGGAAATGATGATGCAAATAATTAGTACTAAATGAGATAGTATCTTTATTGTGTTTCTTTAGTCAAAAATTTACATATAACCTGAACATGTTTAGCTATACATCAAAAACTAATATTCGTATGACCAAATTCCATTAAGCAGATAATTATTTCCAAAACGTAAATCCATATCAAAACAGCCCGTAAACCCCCAATTCAATTGAACACCCACAAATTGAAATTAGTATATTGCATCAATGAGATTGCCTTTTTTTAAGATAATATCGTTACAGTCCAATATAACAAATATGCTGAATCAAAAAGTACCCATTTTGACATATTACCCGCCCTCTTGAGTGTTGTTGCTAGAGCGACAGTTACTTGCTTGCTTGTTACCCTGTGATTAAGGGAGGCCGAAACAAACCATTTTGAGTTGAAGGCATTTTTTTGTGAGTGACTCCATGCAAACTATTGTATATGATGATCAGTAAGTTGTTATAATCTCCATGCAAGTTCTTAGACTCCCATCAACACCATCACTGCAATTTATCCTCGATCAATGCCCTTATAAAAGAAGCTTAGCCAAACACCTTCAACTAATATTGTCCGACTACATAGATAATTAGTCCTTCATTTTTTTAAATAATATTGTCAGATCATATATTCCATATTTGTGGTTACACTAACATAACATCAAAGTAAACCAATAAATACACATATAACTAAGTTCAAATAAAAATAAGCTACACAAAATATACAAACCTGTGATAGCTGCACAAAGTGCAAGTATGCAAAAAGACCATAAATCCCTTTAGGCTTCAATGGGTCATTGCCATATGTTGAGTAGTTTTTCAATCTAGTTGCTAAAACCATCTATATTCCCAGTTAATGCTTCTAATGCAATATTTTCTCCACGTTCACACCAATTAATTTCAAGAACTCCAGACCCTTTCCAGCACGTATACCATATTAATCAGCCTACATATGCTTAAACTATGTATTTAGCACTTTTACCTCATTGCTAAACCCCCAAATTTAACAATTTTTCTAATAAGATTTAAAAAAGTCTGCAAGTCAAACACAACCCGAATCTATTTGGACATGTTAGGCAATTAAGTTTTAATTATTTTTACTCTCAAACATATCAAGTTATTTGGTTTCCTAAAACACAGTAGCACAAAAGAGCCTAAAAGTCAGATGATTCAAATAAGGCAAAAAATGTCCAACAGGTAAAATGAGCCGAAAAGGTCAAAAGGGTAGAAACATATAGATCAAACTTAAGCTTTCACGTACTCACATTTACCGAATGAACACAATTCGCGCCAACCAAGAGCTCGTAAGCCCAACTCACGAAATCGCGAAATCTGCTGATAATAGAAAATGAACAGCTACGCGTCATCTTATAAACAACGAAGAACTTTGTTTATTGTCCTTTAGAGACTGGTGGATGCATTTTTCGATAGGCCAAAACGGATTGTTGCCATTTCAGCAACAACCTGCAAAAATTAAGTAAACGTAAAATTAGAAGAAAAACAACCCAAGATATGAACATTATGTAGGCAATTAGTGAGACACGTAGTCATCCACTTGTCCCTACTTATTGCAATTTACCTGCCCCTTCCATCTTCCCACCACATTAATTCTTATACGCAATAGCTTAAGTAATAAACTGCTATTCATAATCAAAGTGTAGAAACAATATACTCGTAACTTGCTAAAAAATAATTATTTGGATCAAAATGAAATATGATCAAGAAACATAAAGGCAAAAAAGATAACATGACACATAAGCAACCTCGCTCTCTTAAAGTGTAAGTCATTTATCAGCAACACACATCAGCAGTAAAATCTAATATATTTGAACTAATCCCATGTGAGTGATATGCATCTTCGAGTAAGTGCATTATGATTCAGATTATCTCAAATGAATTTGCTAATCATGAATGCTAAAAAGAAGTGTAACATATATCAGAAGTAGAAACAACAGTGCTAGAATCATTGTCTTAGGATCTGATATCAGAAGTAGAAACAACAGAGCTTATATAGTTCATTCATAGATCATCATGGCGGGTTGAATATACTACTAAATCTTGTCCCAAACCTATACGCAGATAATTATAGCATTTTAGGAATGGTGAGTACCTAATTAGGCTCTAATCCTCCTTGATCTTCAACTGATATTGTGAAACAAACGTGATCAGTTGTATCTTTTTTTGGGTTTTTTTAGGGATTTATACTATGTATCCCGTGTAAAAAAATGCTTCAAGAACCATATCATGCATTTCCTAATTGTATGTATGAACTTTAATGTGTCAAAGAAGCTCAAGACAGAAGGCGTTTTTTTATGCAGTAGTAAAACCTACCATTTTTGCCTTATTTTCATTTTAATATCAAATGTAACCAACATTTGTTGAGTAAGAAACTAAAATCTTCATAAACTAATATTTTTTAAGTAAGGTATCAATATTAACATAATATTTCGGCAACATCTCATTTCCAATAACCTAAAGCATCAACCACATCCTATGTACAACAACCAAAGAACACAAAAAATCATCATTACATTTTACCTTGAGGAGCAGACCTAATGCATATGTTATTGGCATGTTTGAAACAGGATTTTTTTGAATTTTCATTAGTGTCTGTAACAACACCTTCAAAAGAATTAAAATAACTGAAACCATCTTTTGAATACATTGAGCAAATGGCAAAAAGCCACTGGTAAGCTTTAAAACATTATTAGTTTGGTATGTACATACCTTCTTGTTACTTGCTTCATACTTTGCCTCTTTCAGCAATGAGGTGCCTTCAACTGTCAATTACATATGGAACAAAACAAAAGTTTTCATTCTGACATTCAATCGAACACTTCGTATGCATATACAAACAAAACAAATGATGAAATTCTAAATTGACTCGATTGGACAAAAAACACATCAGTTTGTTACGAACATAATTTCACAGACATTTCATCAAACACTTGGTGAAAAAAAAATCATATCATGAGTTGATTATAAATCCAAATTATAATTTCAACACAAATCAAACCTAAAAGAATTCAATCAATAAATACATCATGGTAAAAAAATCGTTTGGTAAATAAATCATATCGAGAATCAATAAATTTATGCTGGTAAATAAATCGATTCATAAAAAAAAAACACATAACAAAAACTAACCTTTAAATCCAAGAAAAACTGTTTCGGATCTTTCAACTACGCTCTTTCATTTGCTTCAATTATGTGACCTGTAACATATCAAAAAACCAATTTGCAAATATATGGTGTTATGTACTATTATAAACCCAAAAAAAAAAAAAAAAAAAAAAAAAAAAAAAAAAAAAACCTCAATATCACAATGAAATGAACATCATCAAAATTAAAATCAAACATAAAACAATGAAAGTTAGTATACCGATTGAGATAATGGAAAACTGGATGGGAGATGTACAAAGAGGAGCGTATATATCTTTAATGCTTTACAAAAATAGATTGATGAGACTTGAGATGATAATTCCGGTGTATTATGTGTGGAGGACTTGAGGAGGAGTATAAATCAGTAAAGGATTGAAAGCCTTGTAGAGGAAGATTGCGGGAGGTGGAATTATTTGGGTTTAATGGTTTCAAAAATAGTATTGAGACGTATCAGTTGTTTTGTTTAAATTAAAAGAGCTGCATTGTGGCGTGTTTGTACAAAGAGGCGGTTTTAAATAAGGCAAGCGACAACATCAGACCTATTTCAATTTTATTAGTTCATTTGGGTGGTACAAAAGCTGTCATAATATTAGAATACATAGATTTTATATTTTTTTTTCTAGGCGTGTGTACATGTATTTACTAGTATAATATATATACTATATTATATATATATATATATATATATATATATATATATATATATATATATATATATATATGCAAGTTTATTTAATTTATCATAAGGTTTTTAAAGTTTCAAATGTCCCGAATCGTTCAAGTATTTACGTTTAAATACTTAGGTTATAATCATCAAAAGTTTAAAATTATAGGGGTGTTTTGGGTATTTCCCATGTTCAAAATTTCCGGGTTTTACAAAAATATAGCTACAAAATACTTCAGTTATTAGTTGATCACAAATGGTTCAAAAAAGTAGGAAAATCAGTTAACCACAATTTAAAAGGATTTTGTAGCATTTTACCACCTCCCAAGGCCCTTGACAATTGCCCCATCCGAATCAAAAGGCTATTCGCCCACAAAATCTGCAACAAAACGCATACTACTCATAAAAAAATTATTAATCAAGTTCTTAAAAACAAAATTTAATGATTGTAACTACTCGTAGTAGATACAAAAAACAAAATAATATTATCATAAAAAAACATATGTGCACCGATAAAAGACAAAAAAAAAACCATACAAAGAAAGATATTTAATAGCATAAACATTTAACACCTTAGTCCAAAAACGCCCATAGCAAATGCTATATCATCTAAGTTTAATGCATGTAGATTATTCAGCCTATCTCCGGTCACCATTTCACCATCATCTTTAGCACCTATTAACTACGTCAGTGTCAGTTGCTTATAACATGGTTCAACCCTCACGGTAAGGAGTCTCCATGTATATATAAGATGAGTTTTTGGGTAATAATGTCATCTTTGTTATGCCTTTGAATTGCAGTACATCTTGTCCAAAAGACATTTATCTAATGCTGTGACAACTAGCAAAATAGGGAGCTATTTAAAAACCCGCATTACTTTGAATTTAATGACTTTGAAATATTTATAAGTCTATTCGCGATAAGTTATAAACTTTAAATCGTGATTTCTAAAATTCGTGGTTTCTATGGATTATGAATTGGAATTTATGAATTTGATATGGAACATATGTGGTGATTTATTTTTGAGATCGTTATTAGGCACTACGTTGACTCCGGCA